>JAHWFO010007107.1:355953-380205 GCA_023313115.1 Rhysida immarginata
TGATTCCAACAAAATAATTACAGATTGATATCTTGAAGAATTTTAATAGAACAAAACCCTCCAATATCTATACTCACTTAAATGGCCTTACTAATACAGATTAGTAAAATGAAGATATATGGATTACGTGCATACATTAGAGTCATCTCTTAAAAACTTGTGTCATTACAGTGGTCGACGGAATCTTCTTCACAATCAGCCATTCGCTCAACGTGCAGGAGTTTTGGTCATTGGGTCGAAGACTCGGCATACGTGAAAATGTCATGGATGAACTGCACATGAATAAGAACATACACCTTCACGGACAGGCCGAGGTTGTCCATCGAATGTTGACCAAGTGGATCAAATCGCATGGACTGACTTCCGAAGAGTTAATAATCGAAGGACTTGTCGCCGCACTCAAGAACATTGAAAGAAACGATTTGGCCAACCAAAGTGAGTTTCTTTGTCCGCTTTGGCCCCACTATGTATAGAGAGTGATTTAGCAATAGAAAAATTGATTTGATGGTTAATATTCTGGAGGACAGGGTATATATTTTATAAAGGCTAAATATTATTATGGTTATTGCAAAGTTAAGAGAAATCATTAGTCCTATGAGAATAGGAAATTAGCTCTTTTGTGAAATAACTTCTTCGAACCAGTGATGCGGAAACTTTAGCATACAATTGACATAAAGGTATATTCAAAAAGTTCCCGGAATTTGTTCATTTTACAAAAGTAATTTAATGTAAAAAATATATGCCCCATTTCCTTTTGTAGCTGCATTCTTTTCCCACCTCATTCTTGGAAATATCCTTCAGCTGATTCGTTGCAGCAAATAAAATCACCAGGTATCTTTCTGTGACTATGTTTTCTTAACCAACCAAAATGATAAGTTCTCTTCTCATCTGTGCTGTGGATTTAGGAAACCATGGTTGTTCTCCCATAATTACTTTGTGTATTTCAAAAAAGAGCAGACGTCTATTCCGGGAAGTATTTTCCAAATACTCTTGTGTGAAAACGTAAAATACGAAATGGTATTAGGCTAAACGCTAAAATGTACAAGTAGATTACGAAGGTTGATTACGATCTATAGTACGGATTTGGAGAAGAAAGCTTATGAAGAAAACCCTTTTCTCCACCAACAATCGTGTTCTATTTGATGACCTTGAGTGTGGTCTAGTCTCTGCACCGTATCTTCCAGTGTAAAAGAGGTATCTACAGAACGGCGTGCTTGATGTTGTTCCATTCCTGTTTGCAGGCTTACACCATTTCCTCAATGTTTGTTGGACAGCGTCGACCAAGGGCTTGTTTCAATAATCCAAATCCACAGAAGTCAATCGGGGATGCATCTGGTGTTTTGACAGGGATATTATGGTAGGGTATAACCTGATAACGTGATTTCCAGTCATCTTCCAAATCCAACATAAATTGAACGGTGGACTAAGATGTATGGCTAAAGACTCTGTCTTGGTGCAGCCAAACTTAGCTTTTGTCCTCTCCGTACAACGCGGGGATTTCCTCGTGGAAAATTGGACTGAGAACATGCCGCTGGTAATAAATGGCGTTAACCTTAGACTTCCTGTCCACTCTTCTGATTGTGAGCTTGCCATTGTAAGATTATCCCAAAATCACCATAAATTCTTTTGTAAAACTTTCCTTACATTCTTTGGACCATTTTTGATATGACTCCTCTCCACGTGGATGGTAGAAAATGTTGCAGTCTTTGAGGTAGATATAGGCTTTATCGAAAGTTGGTTTGATTTGGTTGGGTATTAACCTCCCTTTCAACTACTATGGTCATATCAGGACGGCGTTATAGAGACCGCAAATTATGCCTCGCAAAGGTTCTTTTACGTGCAGCCGGCAAACGACTAGACGGGACCAACGACTTTACTTCCCTTCCGAAGGGTAGATTAAACGCCGGGTCTGATTGTTTTTGGGGTTAATCGTATAAATTCCGGCGTTTTTTGTTCCCATTTCTTGGAAATAGCCCGGGTCTTGATTAATCGCCGGGCCTCTATTCAAGGTTTTACTTATGAACATCTGTGCTGGAAGAAGATGTTCATGATGGAAAAAAGTCCATGAACAGAGAGAGAGAGAGAGAGAGTTTCCCTATCTTTAGCCTCATGAGACAGTCTTCCACCTAAAGGGGTCCAATTTGCAACATAATCTGCCAGCCGGGGTCCAATTTGCAACATAATCTGCCAACGGTCGACACCTATGTAGAAAAGCTTCCACCCTCCTAAGTCCACAGTTACAGTCCACAGTTAGAGGTAATACCTATGATATCCATTTGATATCGTTTGGCTTCCTCCACTAACTCGTATTCCAGCACTAACTCGTATCGTAACTCGATTCTTGTCATGGAGAATACGTTGCAAGTGCCAATTGACAGCACCCGATTCCGTTCTCGCTTTACCCGTTTCTCCTCCAGGATAATGCATGCTCTGTCCCCGACCGTTTCCGCAAGCGCATAGAGGGTGCACTGGTTGGGCTTCTCGGAGGCACTGATCCGAGACAACAGCCGGGAGACTATTTCGAACGGGAGCCTCTGCCTAACTCCGAACGCGGGGGACTCTAATCTGCGCCACCCTCAATGCAGTAGAATTCTCTCATTCGTCCACATCAGAGATTTATGTATTAATGTATTGGTTAATTATATTTTATTTAAATTAATTTTATTTAGTTTATTGTTTTATATTTTCTATTAATTTATAAAGGAAAGCTATCCACATAACTATTTTTTATTCATACACCAATTACCCAATTTCAAGTAAAATATCGAGTTATCCCTGAAAATGAAATATTTTTGACATGGTATAATGTATAAATCCATGTACAATTGTTTTTATGTAATGCGTTTTGCGATTAAATTAAATTAAATTAAAACCAGAAAATTACGTTACAAAATTATCCTTAGACTTCCGTTCCAGCCCTGAAATTGCAATGGGCACTCGTTTTACATTTAACTTGCATTTATTAACTGAAATATTAACGTGAAAACGACGTTACCATTGCTGTTTTCTTCTTGAAAAGTGCAAAATGGGTAAATCACCTGAGAGAACTGGTTGTGACAGTATGGAGTGAAAAGAAAACGCTGAACAGATTGCAAAACGAGTTAGAATACCTAAAAGCAGTATACAATGTATCATCTAAAAATTCAAAACCCAAAAATTACTCGTGAAACAGGCGGGAAGAGGTCGTAAGAGAATCACTTCTTCACGTAAGGATCTTCTGCTCATACTAACATCAACAAGGCCAGACGTTAACTAGCAAATAAAGTTGCAGATGAGCTCAACAAAACTGACGGTGCTTCCATTTTAGCAAAGCAGTGAGTAGAAGGATGCATGAAATTAATTTCAATGGAAGAGTGGTTAGAAAGAGACTATTTATCCGTAGTGTCAACAAAAAGAAGAGAAAGCAATGGGTAGAAGAGCACTGTGAACAGGATATGAAATTTCGGAAGGTGGTTTCAGATGAAAGCAAGTTTAATTTATTCCGATCGGATGGAGATCCAATGTACGGAAAACAACCACACTAAGCACTAAAAAATTAGTTAAGGCATCATTATCCAACGATATAAGGGTTTTAGCATCAAAATGTTACGAGCAGTAGCGGCTCGTGACTATAATAAGTGGAGGAGCGCAAATACAACATTTCAGGTTCTTAGGCCTTTTCCTACAAAAGTTATAGCTTGACTTGTAAATGGAGCCTCGCGTCCCCTGCCGAGGCCTCAGAGGAATATATCAGTTTTAGTGTGGAGTAGCTAAAATTTTAAGCAACATATTATAAATATAAAATATTTCAAGTTTCTGAACTTCTGATTTAAAATTTATAGTTTGATTTGAGATTGAGGCCGCATGGCCTCTGCCAAGAGACTTATATAATTTTAATATATATTAGCTAATTTTTAAATACCACACTATGATTAAACAAAATTTCAGGTCCCTGGGCCTTTCCGTTCAAATGTTATAGCTTCAATTGTATTTAAAGCCGCCAGGGGCCCCGAGGCCTATACCAGGTGTATTATGTCCTTGTATATTGTCTATTATTTTTAAGTAATGCACTGTAAAAATACAACTTCAAGTTCTTAGGCCTTTTTATTATTCAAATGTTAGAGCTTAATTTGTGATTTGGGCTTCAGGGCCCCAGTCGAGACCTAAGAGGCTTAAATCAGTTTTTAGTGTATATTAGCTAAATTTTTTAGTAAACTACTATAAGTATACAAATTTAAGAATTCTAAGCCTTTTCGTTCAAACATTATAGCTCTGTTTGTGTTTAGGACTATAATAGCTAAAATTTTAAGTAACACACCATAAATATGTAAGAATTCAGGTTTCTGGACTTCTGGTTCAAAAGTTATAGATTGATTTGTGATTGGGGGCTCAGGGCCCCTGTCGAGACCTAAAAGGCTTATAACAGTTTTTAGTGTATATTAGCTAAAATTTTAAGTAATTTTCTATAAGTAAACAGAATTTCAGATTTCTAGACCTTTTCGTTTA
The DNA here is from genome assembly GCA_023313115.1 of Rhysida immarginata. Lineage (NCBI taxonomy): Eukaryota > Metazoa > Arthropoda > Chilopoda > Scolopendromorpha > Scolopendridae > Rhysida > Rhysida immarginata. The sequence continues at coordinate 360,439 of JAHWFO010007107.1, forward strand.
AAACTTATAGCTTTGCATGTGTTTGGGGCCTCTGGGGCTCTGCTGGGGCCTATATTACTTTTATTGTATATTTGCAATATTTTTTTAGTACCACACAATGAATATACAAAATTTCTGGTTCAATTTTAGGCCTTTCCGTTCAAATGTTATAGCTTCAATTGTATTTGGTGCCTCGAGGCTCCTGGCGGGGTCTTAGAGGCTTATATCAGCTTCCTTCTATATTGGCTATATTGTTTAGTACCACAATAAAATTATACAAAAATTCAGGTTTCAAAACCTTTCCGTTCAAAAGTTATAACCTGATTTGTATTTGAGGCCTCTGGTTCTTCTGGCGGAGCCCCAGACCCCTACATCATACGTCTTGTATATTTGCTATATTTTTAGTACCACACTTTAAATATACAAAATTTCAGGTTCCTAGGTCGTTCCTTTCAAATGTTATAGCTTCAATTGTATTTGGGGCCTAGGGACCTCTGGCGTGGCCTTAGAGGTTTATATCACTTTTTTTATATTGGTTTTATTTTTTAGAAACTCACTACAAATTTACGAAATTTCAGGATTTTTGCCCTCTTTGTTCAAAGGAACCATGAAATTCATACAAGTGGTCCCTGAGAGGCTCCGGGCCACCCAAGAGGATTCACTATATTTTTCGCACCGTCCTCTATGTGTAGAAAATTTCAAGCCTCTAGGTCAATCCTTTCAAAAGTTATGGCATCAAAATGTTAGGAGCAGTAGTGGGAGGTTTCGCTATATTTCAAAGAGTTCTTTAGATTCTGACGTCAAACAGTCAAACTCTGATGTCACAAAATGCTCAAATGCAATCAAAACTCCATAGACATGTAAGGAAGTCAGTTGGGGAAACCACAAAAACACATGGTTTGGTCCACCTTAGAGGATTCGCTATATTTTTCGCTCCGTCCTCTGTATAGGGCCTACGTGTGTAGAAAATTTCAAGTCTCCAGGTCAATCCTTTCAAAAGTTATGGCGTGTGACATACATGTTGAATACATATGTACCGTCGTTAATAGGGTTTTAGCATCATCTAAAACCCTATTAGATGATGCTAAAACCCTAAAAAGGAATGTTTGAGAGCAACAATAAAACACGGTGGTGGGAAGTGATTGTGACCCTTGATTTTTATTGAAAAAGGTAGATTATTTGTGCATCCTGCAAGAAAATATGAAGTCTATCGCTAAAAAAATGAAATTGTCTAAATCATTCATTTTACAACATGATCTGGACCCGAAGCACTTATCAAAGGTTGTAACAGTGTGGCTGCAAAACTATCTCATTATAGTAAGGCCGTGGGTTGCTCATTGAGCATTTCTGGCATGATGTGAAGCCCAAGATGGCAGGAAGAAATCCACGCAACAGAAACGAGCTTAAAGACTTGCTACTCAAAACATGGGTTGATACAAGTGTGAAATACCGCAGGAAATTAATGTAAAATATTACCAAAAGATGTCAGGCACTTTTACAAGGCAACGGAGAATCAATAAAGTACTGAGTCATTTGCGAACTTATAAAACTCAAAGTGTGTGGATAATTTTGTAACGTCATTTTTTGGTTAAAATTTATAGTTGTTTTAAGACAAATTTATAGGACCTCGAAACGAATCGCCAGTCGTCTCAGTTAAAATCACCGAATTCATCAAGAACGAAAAAATAAGCACGCCAAGTCCGAAAGAACATGAAAACAATGTTGGTCTGCTTTTATTTTTCACATCAGGGTCTTTACTACCAAGGAATTGGTCCCACAAAATAAATGGGCTGTTCTACTACGATGTTCTGAGGCATCTTTAGAGAACAAGTTCGACGGATACTCCATTTTGACATACATTCGTTCTGTCATTTTTTTCTTTCCATGAACACCACTGTCGATCCCCAACCCCGTTACTCGCATAATGAAAATGAAGCCCAAGGAAAATAGATTTGAGACGAGAGATTTGAATAAAAGGTTAACATAGGAGATACTAAATTTAACGATAGTAAAGGTTGGTTGGTTGATTAGAAATTTAGGCGTCGACTACTAAGGTCATTTTACACCTTTTACACAAGTTATATCTGTACGCAGCCCGGAACAAACACAAACATCCATGCCCACGGCGGGATTCGATCTCACAACCAGGCAGACTCGAGAACTAGAAAGCTTACGCCCTAGCCCTCTTGGCCGGCCGATAGAAAAGGACTTTCACGGGTACATTAAAATCGCGCTTGGTCCGGTGGATCAATTCAACAGGAGAGTACTTCGAAGGAATTGTATAAAAATTTTAATAGCTTAAATACAACTTACACCGTCTAGCTGTTGCTTACAATGATGTCCTTCGCATGGCTTACAAGCTATCTGCGTGACTTTCGGTGAAAATCATGAATGTTTGCCAAAAGTGTGCACGAAACTGTAAATCTACCCATATGATTGGATTACTAGTAAGTGTTATCAGTATAAATTGCCTACGCTTGAAAATATAAGGAAAAGTGGCTTGGTCAGTGAGTTATCTAATGCTTATACGTTGTAGTGATCATCCAATAGCCTACATTCAACAATGGTTAATTTCTGGCGATCTTCGTCGTAGATCCAGAATTGGGAAAATACAAATACCTTATCAGACAACAAAATATTTAGACCAACACTTCCCGATTAATGCCATAAGGCTTTGGAACGACTTCTCACTTGAAATTAGACGCCTGGCCTTTGATTGTAAAGCACAAACACGCAAGACGTCTTGTCAGCATTTTAAAAGACAGATAAATAATTTTAAAGAATAATAAATGGATCTATGAGGATTTTTATACACGCCATACCTCAGATGTTTAAATTATTGATGAAAAATAGGAAAGAAAATTCCACAGCCTGGGATCGAACCAGGAACCTTCTGCTCACCGTGCAGAATATTAAATAATTTTAATATTGACGGACAGGCTTAAGCTTATCAAAAAAAATTACTAGCAATTTTAAGAGTTGTTTTACACCTAAAGGTGTGCTTCAAGTTAGAATAATAATAATAATAATAATAATAATAATAATAATTGATGATAATAATAACAGCAACAGGGAAAGAGACCTTGAGATAAACTGAAGGTCAAGAACGCAGTGTTGTCCCCCAACAGGCATAAGCCCAAAACGGGGTTAATGAAAATACATTTAAAAGTGAATAACATAATTAAGAAACCAACAAAAAAAAAACAAAATAACAAGTAGTACAAGCGAGAATGAAACACTTATTTCAATACAACTAACAAACCAAAACTAAATCTAGACTCGAAGAGACCAGAGTCGAGGACTAAAAAAAAATAAAAAAAAATAAAATAAAAAAATAAAATAAAATAAATAAATAAATAAAAACAACAACAACGGTTGATGAAAAGACATATAAAATAGCTAAGAAAAAGAACAAAACAACTAAATAAGAGACAACCAAGACAAACAGGACGATAAGATTAGATTACAGACACAGAATTAAAGTAAATAACAAATACGACTTAAAAATAATAAAAGAAAAGAGATCAATTCGACATCAAAAGACAGAACAAGACAATACCCTTCAGAAAAGAAGAAAAACAAAATAACCATAAATAAGCTCAGCTGAATAAGCCTAAAAAAGATGATAAAGTATGATAAGAATAACTAATTAAACTAAACAAGTGGTAAGAACGATTATAATTAAGAAACTAAAAGGCAGGAAGAGAAAATGTTGTCAACAGAAAATGTCAATTAAATTCAAATTATTATTAAATGGGCAAACTAATTTAAAAGCAGGATCAAGAGTAGTAACCTTGGTCCTGGAAGTTCCAAGGAACCGCAGAACATGGTGATTTCTATTGTTAATCAAAGCTCGAAAGCCTATAAGTTCTAGATTACAGGGTGAGATAAGCTGCCCAAGAATAAGCTTTCTCAGAGTATTAAGCAACGTCTTGTTGATTGCTTGCGAAAGATCAAATATGGGCGCCTGTGTGGTTATATCAGAAAAACGAAAAGTACGAGCGATAAATAAACCAAAATTACGAAGCCTGATTCTCAGATACTCTAATAACTGGGTATTCACGGAAAACCAAATCCAGACAGCGTATAAGATTTTCGGTAAGATAAAAGTCTTGATCTTACTAAAAAAGTTCGTCAAACGCTTTAAGATACTTAAACGTTTACTGGTTTCAGAAAGCACATATTCCAGATGGTCAGAAAAAGTTAACCTCGAATTGAATATGACGCCCAAGTCTTTAACTTCATTACAGCGCTGGATTTTATTCTGTAGTAAAGAATAATCATATTCGAAGTCAACAACCTTCCTAGAATACGTTACATTAATAGTTTTCGAAACATTCAGATGGAGTCCATTATTAGTGGCCCATTGGGAAACAGAATCAGCTGCCCGAGAAAGATTACAACAGTCTTTCCAGCTACGGATAACTGAAAAAAGTTTTAGGTTAACAGCATAAAGTAAAAAATTCACCCAACTTTCTCCAATATAGTCTTTAATATCAACTATAAACACATTAAAAAAAAACCGGGCCCAAAGGAGACCACTGTGGGACTCCACTTCTAATCCTACCAACTGGACTAACTCCATTCAAGGTCTTAACCACAAAACTTCGACCTGTTAGCAAGGAGGTGAACCAACTAAGAAGATTGTCGGACAGTCGAACCTTTCCAAGCTTACATAAAAGCAACTTGATGTTGACACTGTCGAAAGCCTTGCTAAAGTCAAAGTATAATACATCGACTTGGTTCCTATGATCAACATTAGAGACCAGGTAGTGCAGATAACTTGCAAGATTAGTAGACGTTGACCTATTCTTCCGAAAATCATGTTGCTCGTGAAGCAAGTACGGATCAATAAACGACGACAGATGAGTAGCAACAAACGTCTCCAGCACCTTAGCCGGAAAGGTCAAAATCGTAATTGGCCTATAATCGTTTGACGAAAGGTCTAGTAGTTTTAGGAACAGGTACCATAATAACGTTTTTCCAATCTGAAGGATATACGCCAGATTTAAGGAATAAATTGAATAATTTGTGAAAGAGATGAAGCAACGCAGACAAGCATCCCTTAAAAACATAATCCGGGATTCCGTTCTGATGCACCATTCTAGAAGCAGAAATTTTAATGGCAAGATTAGAAATCTCAGATAAGAAAATACTAGGTAAGTTCAATTTGCCATGCAAACGATCCCAATGGGAAGGCAAGCTGGAATCGGGGAGTAAAAGATCAGAGTCATTACACATGATACTCTCAAAATGGGACACCATATCATTAATCGTGCAATTACTGGTCCAATGCTTACCAGACAGGTTTCTACCCAGCAATTTCTTAGTAGCATCCCAGAAAATAGAGGCCTGAGAACTAAGACTATTTTCGATCGAAGCATGGTACTCCACAAAGTCCCGATTTAAAGCATTCTTAAAATCTTTTTTAGCTAATTTAAAGGCAATATAATTCTCCGAATTTTTAGACAATTTGAACCTCTTATGACGTCTTCGTTTATAATTCCAGAGTTGAATAGTGTCCTGTGATACCCAGTTCGGAAATCGATGTATCGAACTTCTATATCTATTTTGCATGCGCACAGGGACATTATTTTCCAGCATACTTAAAATCCGATCAACAATTGAGCTCCAAATTTGATCAACAGATTGAAAAGATTCCAAAATTGACCAGTCCGTATCTAAACGATCTTCAAAAATTTTCAAGAAATCTGCTCGCTTGAAATCACGATAATAAGATGTTCTAGATGCAATTAAATCAGAATGATTAACATCACAACTAATGACTAGGGCAGGATGATATTGATCCTCATTCACTAGCGGCGAATGTTTTCGCCGAACAATAACGGGTGTAGATGCAAATATTTTATCGAGGGTATATCCCTTTAAATTCAAGATTTCATTATAATTATGAATCCCCAGGTGATCAGACCAGTAAGTGATAAGACTCCGCCTAATCCTGTTAATATTATTGCAATTCGCATTAGCAGATACATCAGAATAATTAAAATCCCCTGTAATCAGACACGGGCCGTGTAGAGTAATAATGCAATCGGCAAACTCGTCCAAAAACTGCTGGTAAAGACTGTTCGAAATTGACGGAGGTATATAGATGGACCAGATATAATAGTTCCTATAAGAGTAATTTTTCTGCGTTCCATGTTTAAGATTTAATTTAATCCCAATTACATCAATCGAGGATACAGATGATTTAAATTCTAACCTTTCGGACGACAAAAACACTGGGACTGCAATCAGAACTCCACCTCCTCTAGAGGCTGTTTTCCTATCTGTTCTATACACTGAAAAAGCATCGTTGAAGTGCATATTATCAATGAAGGAGGAATTTAACGATGTCTCAGTGAGCAAATAGATATACAGTAGTTCTGATTTAGTGAGGTGAATTTCATCGTCTGTAAGATCTTTGTTCTCAAACCTCTCACATTTTGGTATATTATGTTAACTCTCATTATTAGTCGAGGATTGCGTATGCTCCTTACCAAGAATCTGATTATGGTGAAATTTACCAAAAAATTGACTTATAAGAACACCAGCTGGCCAATTGCTCGGATCCAATACCAATCCAGAAGCACTTTTATTCACAGTAATATAAAAAGATGCATAAGTGTCAAACCTAGTCTTAATATTGTGGCACACAAGAAGACATCCAATGGCATAAATTCCGCCAAGTGAGTTTTTACTTAATTGGATCAGTGTCGGATGCAAGACGTGAAATAAAAAAATTTTCAGATTTAGGAGTCTTTAAATCTCTCGAATTCGCCTTCAACGCCGAGTCAGGGCGATTGCCTAAAATGATTATCTTCTTCTTTTTATTAACATTATTCGAATTAGTTGATTTCACAGCCTTCTGAGGTAAATGCATTAGCTCATTTACAGTACTCGATGAACGAGTTACATTTTCTAAGTCAGGTGAAGAATCCAAATCACCAGCCACTCCCCCGACATGCGAGGGGATGGAACAACCCACTTGATGTTTTTTACTTAACACATTGGAAGAAGAAACTATATCCAGCAACTTATCTAATTTTTTATGAAAACTACGATTATGTTTTAAAATTTCATTATTTTAGCTTGATATAGTCTTTCACAGTATTACCAACTCCTCAACTGCATTTAGAACCAAGGATAAATTAGCATTACCTGTATTATTAGAGGCCCCAGCTTGTTTACTCACAATATTTAATGAGGGTAAGACCGAATCAAAAGTAAAGGATAAATTACTTAACTCATGCGACTGATTTCCTTCACTTAAATTCTCCAATATCACGTCACAATTCGAACAATTCCAACTATTCACAATGTTCTGGATCTGACGTTTCTGAACGTTGACACATTGAGCATGAAAAAGATAACCACACTGACCATTGCACTTAATTTTGGGCTGCTTGCCATAAATATTCGCTTCACAGACTCCACAGACTCCTGACGTCCCTTGTCTAGTCATAGGTCTTGATTTAGCCATAAATCATAAAAGTCAGAAATATGGAGGAACGAAGCGACGTGCGACTATCCTGCGTGGACCCTTGGTGAATAACAATAATAATAATTGCCCAAGAGGCAATACCTGACCTCCACTAATAATCACTTTGACTTGTGGAAATTTGTGCAGAGAGATAAAAAGAAGAGCAACAAAACCTTGAAACCAGAAAATGCGTCTGACTATTTGAAATGGATCGACGACCCATTCAAAATAAGCTTACCCACTACTGTCAAAGCAACCAGCCATAGATCTGAAGTGGAGTTACGATTGCCCAACAACTTGCAACAGGAAATTTATTGGACCACCAGATTGATCAAACTTAAGAAAAACCCTGGTGACGGCGTCTTAAACCATAAAGTCTTAAGGCATTGGGGATATAGTGGCAATTATTTGTTGGCCAACCTTATACAAACTATGTGGGATACAGCTAAAATTCCTAAGGAACTCAAGCTAGCTACAATCTACCCGATATATAAAACGGGAAATGAACAGGATATCAAAAATTACAGGCCAATTTCGGCCCTACCATCCATCTCTAAGATTATTGAAAAAAATTATCTTTACGCCTATGACGCTACACCTATGGGAACATATACCCAAAAGCCAATATGGAGGCAGGCCTCAAATGACCACTCAAGACTTACTCCTTACCATCTTACTAGAGGCACTTGAAGCGCTTGATAAAAACCATACTTTCGTCATAGTCTCTGTTGACTTGGCCAAGGCGTTTAACTAGGTTTCACGACCACAGCTTTTTAAAGATATTGAAGCATATGGTATTACGGGCCCATTATTGGCCCTAATCCGTGACTTTTTTGTTAACCGATTTAATATCTTATCTTATAACCCGAATAAATTTTCTCATCCGTCAACACGAGGAATACCACAAGGATCCGTAATAAGTAACATCTTTTTTGCTACCTTCTTTGCTTCGATATTCCACTTATCGCTCTCTTTTAGATTGAGAGCATATGTTGATGACATCATCCTCACGAAAATGTATGAGGACTATTCGGAACGTAAAGTTAACCAGGATATATCGAGTGATATGGATAAAATTCAAGCATGGTGTCAAGCGCGAGGAATGATGATTAACCAAGAGAAAACCACCATTTTGATTATCAAGAAGAAACCCATTCAATCTAACTCGCACAAAATTCTTGGAATAATATTTGACCTGAGTTTCATCGCCCATACGGAATATCTGTTAGTACAACTTAACAGACTACGTTTCCTGACTCGAAAATTACGACAAACCCTCACAAAGAAAGAAATCATTATTATTATAAAAACAAAAATTATTCCCAAGATTACTTATGGCCTACCGATATGGGCGATATCAACTAAATACGTACTCGAGAAACTGAAGGTGGCATATAATAATATTATCCGCACGGCTTTAAATATTTATGTCCAACAATCTATGACGCAAATATGTAACGATCTAACTCTTCCCACCTTTAATACGATTGTCATTTTGGCTAAATTGAAAGAACTGATTAAAGCCTTCTACCGTCATTCCCATCCTGCCAACTTTATCACAGCTTGGATTATTAGTAGTCCACGATCCAGACTTCAAAACCAACTCTTGATTTAACCACCGTCCATCATTTCTTCCATTAAAGAAAGATATTTTCCGTTCAATTGTATAAAGGATTGGAATGCCATTCCCCTAGAACATCGTCAAAAAATTTGGAAATGTGATAGAAAACCCTGTAATGATCACATACGACATGCTCACGTTATCTTAACTAACTATTTTCTCGATCGACAAACCTCATAGTTTGGGGGTTGAACTTTGTCCACTTGGACGCAAAATATATAATAATAATAATAATAATAATAATAACCCTCGTGTGGTCCTACGTCCGCGTCGTGCGAGGGGGGCAACATCTTAGAGAGATAGCCCTGGTTAACAGGTCTGATTTACTCTACCCTTAGATTAATCTTGAGGGTACAGATGACCCAGTAGGGCTGATGAGCTGATTACATCAACCAAGAGCCTGCTGATGATGGAGATGGCTAACAGGACCACCCATTTATTGGTGATCAATATGATTAGTGCTAGTGCGTTATCTGTTACCGGCTCGGACATCACCCGGGTTACCAAGATCCGCGCTCGTGGGTTAGGCAGAGGCTCACGTTCGAAAAATATGCCACAATCTCCCAGGGCCAACCTTCGTACTCGAGAAACTGGGCCAATCTCCCAGGGCCAATCTCACGTTCGAAAGCAGCACCAACCTCTGTTCGGCTACTGCAATGTCACAACCTGTCCCTAGGGTTTCAAGAGCTTCTTTGCCCTCGACCACTAAGGCAGGCAAGCCACGCCAACGCATGAAATGGACCAATGACATAAACTGTTTTATCATGCGAGCCTACTACGCAGTCACTAAATTGGAAACTGACACTACAGCTTACAGACAACGCTTATATAACATTTCAAAGAGACATATCCTCATATCACAGTCACTGAACAACGCATTGCAGATCAGCGTCGCACAATTGTTATGAACAATTTAATACCCTTACCCACTCTACAGAAAATAAAGCAAGAAGTTGCACAACAGCTACAAGAACACGAGCCATCTACACAAACCGACACTCAACACACAGAATCAAACACTAACACTGACATCACTAATGAACTTGTAGAACACACACTCAACAATGAACTTCACAATGATATTCATCCACAACACAACATGAATACCAAACTTATTGAAACATTAAATGACACCCTACAAAGATACCTTACAGTTTACATGGGAACAGATCCCACACAAAGACCAGGTATACCTAAAATAAACATAAACAGCAAAACAGAGGAAATTTTATCTTACATGAACACATATATCTTACCACAGTACATTGAAGAAAATCTATCTTTAGAATACATACACCTTCTTATTTACAGTGGGGCTCTTATATCCACACTGGGTAGGAAACCAATCCATAAAAACACACAAAAATCATACACCCAACAGAAACCTAAATGGCAAAAGCGGATTGAGTCTGAGATTGACGAAATCCGCAAGCAGTTAGGTAGACTTACACAGTATACTAAAAACAACACTTCATAAAAGCAGAACAAACGACTCAGACAATTATTTAAGAAGATTAAAACACACACCAGACATGAACAGCACAATCAACACATTACAGAATATATGGTCACATTAAAACAAAAGTTAGCTGCAAAAACACAACGTCTGAAGAGATACAAAACATGCACTCAGCGCAAACAGCAGAACAAGTTATTCGCAAACAATGAGAAGACATTCTTTACAGTTAAACAAAGATTATACACAGACACAAAACACTGGTCTGCCAACACAAACACCACTCCAACATTATTGGTCGTCTCTTTGGTCTGTCTCAGTTGAACATAATAGGGAAGCTAGCTGGATCAGGGAAGAGGAGCAATTAGCATCCACACTATCAAACATGCCTTATACTGACATAACAGCAGATGAACTCTCACAAGTCATTAAACGTACTCACAATTGGAAGGCTCCAGGTGTAGATAGGATTCAGAACTTTTGGTATAAGCGCTTCACCTGTTTGCATCTGGCCCTTGCAAAACAGATCTCCAACACTTTGCAAACACCACAGACATTGCCACATTTCCTCACACAAGGAATAACATACATGGTACCAAAGTCACATAACACTGCAGATCCCACACAATATAGACCTATCACATGCCTGCCTACACTTTACAAAATAATAACTGCCTGTATCGCAAACAGAATTTATACACACATAGACACAAACAACATTCTCACTGAGCAACAAAAGGGATGCCGTAGAAACCATATGGGTTGTAAGGAGCAACTCCTGATACACAGTGTGGTCCTACGGCAAATTCACAATAAACATCGACACCTCCATGCAGCCTACATTGATTACAAAAAGGCCTTTGATAGTGTCCCACACTCATGGCTTTTATATACACTACGATAATATAAAATAAACCCTACACTTATCACATTTTTAGAAAGTACAATGCTGCATTGGAGAACTACACTACACCTCATACTCAACAGTAGGACTGACAAAATACAGATAAACCGGGGCATCTTCCAGGGTGACTCACTGAGCCCACTCTGGTTTTGTCTTGCACTAAATGCACTTTCCAACAGACTGAACAGCACAACTTACGGCTACACAATTAAACATAATAAAAGCTGCCACTACACGCTCTCACACTTACTCTACATGGACGACATGAAAATCTACGCCTCCACACAAACACAATTGCACCAATTACTTGACATTACACAAACTTTTTCAAAAGACATACACATGCAATTTGGGTTGGACAAATGCAAAACCATTCACATTGAAAATGGAGTACTCAGGGAAGAGGGCTTCACATTAGATGAACCAGATCACATTGCTGCTATGGAAAATGACGAATTTTACAAATATCTAGGATTTAAGCAAGCCAAGCTTCTGGAGCACAAACACATAAAGAATACACTCACTAAACAATATCTTCATAGGCTAGAGACAATACTTAAAACGCATTTAAATTCCAGAAATTTAATCAAGGCCATCAATGCTTATGCCATGCCAATACTCTCCTACTCAGTTGGAGCCATGCAGTGGACACACACAGATCTTGAGGGATTTGAAAGGAAACAACGTAAACTGCTTATAAAGCACAGAAAGCACCATCCACACGCAGCTATTGAAAGACTCACCCTGCCTCGTTCAGAGGGAGGCAGAGGTCTTATTGACATAACAGATCTACACCAGAAACAGACTGTCACTCAGAGAATTATTTTACACTAAACAACACACATCACCATTACACAAAGCAGTCTGCATGGCTGATACAAAATACACACCTCAGAATCTGAACAGCATGCAGAACACCCATAACATTCCTACAACATGCACTAAATTTCAATCATGGCTCGGAAAGCAACTCCACGGTAGACATCCTTCTGACCTCAGCCAGCCACACGTCGACAAAAAAGCGTCGAACTTTTGGTTGAGTGAAGGGAGTCTCTTTGGGGAAACTGAAGGAACCATGATTGCCATACAAGACCAGGTTATTAACACTACAAGCTACAGAAAACATATTAACAAAGAATCGACTGACGGGTCTTGCAGGAAATGCCATATCGCAGAGGAAACCATCCAACATGTCATATCCAGTTGCAAAATACTCGCGCAGACAGATTATTTACACAGACATAACCAGGTAGCCAACATCATACATCAACATCTAGCTAAGATACACAAGCTAAGGGACATTCACACTCCTTACTATAAATATATCCCCGACACTATCTTAGAGAACACCACACATAAACTATATTTTGACAGAGCTATAATCACTGACAAAACTATCCCTCATAACAGACCAGACATTACACTAGTAGATAAGCAAAACAAAGTGACTTACATAATTGATATCTCCATCCCCAGCACACACAATTTACAAAAGACATACACTGACAAAATCATTAAATATACGTATCTTGCACATGAAATAAAACGCCTTTGGGGAGTTAACAGAGTACACATTGTCCGTATCGTTGTTTCTGCCACTGGGGTTATTCCACACTGGCTACACAAAAGCCTGTCAACACTAAATTTAAACCCACACTTATACAAAACCTTACAGAAAGCCACAATTCTAAACACCTGTCACATAGTAAGGAAATTCCTACACTCAAACATCAATACTCCCACGAGTGCATAACTTTCCCTCCCTCGCATTTGAGTCCCTTGGGCTTTAGCCCTCTTTTGGGTCCGCCTCTGGGATTGGCTTCAGGACTTGATCCGAGTTTGGCTTCCCCAAACAATGATAATAATAACAATAATAATAATTGACCAAATACCGCGACCTGCAAATCGAAATCAATCTGCTGTGGAAAAAGAAATCGACTGTCATCCCAATAGTAATTGGTGCTTTAGGGGCAATACCCAAGAATTACCAAAATATTTAGATAGCTTGAAGATTTCAGACTTGGACACCCGAATACTGCAAAAAACAGCTCTACTTGGTACAGCATACATACTCCGACGATACCTAGACAGTTCCTAGGTCCGTGGTTAGGACTCGACGGCTTTTGGCTGTGAATCAAACTAATGATTAACCCCAACATAATAATAATAATTTCAATTTATTTAGTTTTATGGTCCACATAACAGCATAATGCCAACAGGGATATAGACACAGAAAATAAACAAAAAAAACAAAACAAACAATAAAAGTGAAAAATAACAAGTGCACAATATAGAAACAAAGATAAATATACAGAGAAATTAAAATTAAAATTCATTGAAAAATATCAATGTTCTTACCTCTGTTGTATGCGATTTGCATGCGATATAGAGGAGACCTTTGAGCATGGAGGCCACGGATGAATTTTGGGTGAAACTTAAAGATGCGATTTCGCAGTCTGCTATTTGGTACATAACAATAATAAATCTTCGATATAAAATGCATCGCATCGACATTACCTTTAATAATTTCCTTTAGGAAAGTCATGTCACGATTATGTCTTAATTAACTGAGAGGTATAAGGGGTTAGATGTTGTCATTTGAGTAATTTCTTCTGAGGTAACGTTGGAACGTCTTTTGGACACAGTCCAGTTCAACAGCTTGGTCGTTAGTGATGCCATTCCAGACGAGTGAACCGTACATAAGGATAGGTAGCACCAGTGTCTTGTACAAATGTATAAATGTGGTACTTTTAATATAATAATAATAATAATAATAATAATAATAATAATAATAATAAATAGATTTCGGGAACTTTTGGCTCCCATCTCCTACATATAGATGAACAAACTTTGCAAATATGACATTTCAAAGGCACCGACAGTGCCAATATCTTTCGTTAAGGATAGTGACTGGACCCTGCTTATTTATTTATTATTTATTGTCCGTTTGTTTATTTTCATTAGTTGCTGAAATTAACGTGAACGGGACGAACGAGAAACTAAAAGGTATCCCACAACAAAACTTTAAAATTATTTTTGTATATTAAAAGTTTATCATTTCTAACGAATATAAAATGCATTTGTTAATCTGTATTTAAATGACGGTAGACATAAAGATAAAAAATTATAGAGCATTTCTTTGTGTCAATCAATAAAAAATGCGAGTTAAAACAAGTGTAATAATTACAGAGAGTATTTTCTTTATTCTTGGCTAGAAATCATGGAAGAAGCAGAGCGGCGTCAGAAAGAAATTTACGTGAAACTGGAACTCCCTCAACAAGCGCCATGGCTGGACAAGATTCTTCCAATAGAGGAACTGTATATCAATCTGGAAATGCATGTGGTTACAGGAGAGCACGAGGACAGGGAAGGTAAGCCCATCCCATTGGAACAACTGTTCGACGTAACGGAAAAGAAAGTGGATCCCCACAGAATTCTCGTCGAAGGGGCACCGGGAATGGGTAAGACGACGCTATGTTGGAAGATACTCAACGATTACGGACTCGAAAGAGACTATTTAGTTAGCAAATTCAAACTTATATTCCTCCTCTTCTTAAGGGACATCAAAAATCTGGAATCTATCGAAAACGTATTGGTTAGTGCTTGTCAGTGGAGAGATTACTCGCCCATCGATATTCTCAATTGCATCTACAAGTACCAAAAACAAGTTCTACTCATTCTCGATGGGTACGACGAACTGAGCGAAGAAGATAAAGGCAAGCTGCTACCATTGCTCAGAAAAGAGAAATTTCCTTCCATGTTTGTCATCATGACATCACGGTCTGGACTATTTCAGATGAACAGGAAAAGAGAGAGAGAAATGGGGGAAGCTTCCCGGTTAGTCCATGAGCAAAACAGAAAACTTCAACTCTTCAGCAAAAGAGTCGTCATTAGAGGGGTCAGAGAAGAAGAAATTGAGGGATTCGTAAGGAAATATTTGGGGAACACATGTACAGTGCTCGAAAAGATAGCCACGTTTCGCTATCAGAGAGAAATGAAGGAAATGTGTAAGTGTCCCTTACTCCTTCTTCTAGTGGCCGCGATATTAGAAGAAGAAAATTTCCACGAGTTCAATTCCAAGACAGCCATGTACAAACATTTCTTTAATTTCGTCATCAGGCGGAGCTTAGTCAGAGAGAGGTTGTTGGAAGCCGACCAATATATCGACATCTTTCATCTACGTGAGAGACATTCATGCAGAAAGCAACTCGTACGATTCGGAAAAATTGCACTCAATAATTTAATTCAAAATTCGCTCCTCTTTAACGAGAAGGAACTTTTACACGAATGCGAAGACGGCATCATATTCAAATTAGGCTTATTGATAAAGATCCTGAAACTGAAGAACCGTAACACCGAAAATTACTACGAACCGATCCACAAAAGTTTTGTGGAATTTTCGGCCGCTTTCTACCTATATGACGTGTTTCGAGAATCAGGTGACAAGGCCTTCAAAAGGGAAATAGAAAGAGTCGTCACGAGAGATGGAGTACTACCGACTGGAGACTCTCTATTCTTCGTCTTCATCGCGGGATTTCTCAACGATAGAGCCTCAATTATATTCGAGGCCCTCCTCCCCTACTCCAGTTGCTTCAATTTGGAGAACCTGTGCTTCACAAACATGCTCATGGAGATCGCAGACGTTCACATTTTTATGGACTCCTTTCGCCCTCTGGTGTCTTCGTTTGTTCCATCTGCGTATTCCTTCGGTCATAGATTCAATTCCATCGGCCGAGAATTCACTTCGTCAGCCATTCACTCACTCTTCTTGAACTCGGTCCTCGAAGAACCCAATGGCATTCAAGTTCTGCAATGGATTCCCTCTCACTCGATCTTCATCAAAGAAAATATCACCATCAACCATTTGATATTGTGCTTGACTGATGATTTCTCTGATGAGGACCACTTGAGTGGACAGAAATCGTTAAAATGCAAAAGACTTCATCTTCGTCTAACAAATTCTTTTAAAATAGAACGATGGCCGGATGTTATTCGTGTTGTCGAATGCATTGAAAGTGATACGATTTGTTTCGATTTCATGGAAGGAGGGGAAGGGCTCAATTCTTCTCTGCTCATTGCTCTTCACAAAGAATTGACCCAAGGACGATGGAGGAAAATGGTCATCCACAGAATGAGGTTCAAATTAAAAGAGAAGGATGATCCCCAGTCTCTACGTCTCTTGCTCAATCTCGTGACAAACTACAAAATCAAAGATGGCGTCTTTCTGTGGGTGCACGATTCGGAAAGAAACAGGGAACAGAAGCAACAGATAACAACGGATTTACAGGAACTACTTCTCTCGGTCATCCAATCAAAAATTGTCGATGATCTCTACATTATTAATGATGACCCTGCCTGTTCACCTGTTTTCGATTTAAGTCGTTACAACAGAATGGGGAACATTCGATTCAACTCATTAACGTTTATTGGTTCTTTGAGTCTTTTGAATGAAGCTATAAATGCAGAACTTTTAACAGAAGAAGCCATTATCTGTTTGGGGGATGAAGATAAGGTGGAGTCAGCGTTGATTCAGAGCTTTCAAGGGATGAAATGGTTGAACTGTTCGATGGGGACTTTCGATTTATTGATTAACGACAAATACCAGGGGCTAAAGAATTTAGAGGAACTCACATTGACTGTTGATGAATCGCTATTGTTGAGTCCTGCCCTTTCCAAACTGATCCAATTGCGAGTTTTAACTTTGAACTGTATTGACATTAAACACATAACTCCTGGATGTTTTGATCCCTCTTTGAATCGACTGCTCTCTTCTCTTCCTCTGAGGATATTAGAACTCGCTAATATTCCTCGTGACGCTTCGTCTTTTGATTCCCTGGTTGAGTGTGTCATGAAAGGTTTGCAGGAGAGAAAAGAGAAATGGACATCGAATGCTCCCCTGCCATTGTTAGACGAGTTTCTCATTGACTTTCATTATGGGAGTAGATTGGACTGCAACGATTTCAAGAAGTCAGGGGGAGTGAAAGAAATTCGGAGAATGTTGCAAAGAAATGTCATGAGACAATTCTCCTGCGTTGATAGAAGACTTCCACGTACCCTTCCTCGATTTCTGTTTCCATTGGACGAGAAATTCGCCATAAAAATGGAGGTTCATGGGTCTGATCAATCGAGTTCTCGCCATAGTCGATGGGACTATCGATGGTTGTATGTAATGAACAAATACTGTATCACATACACTGGGAAATAGTAGATCTTTTATATAAAATAACAGTAAAGTTGAGGAAACTTTTCATTAATGTTAAATAGATAAAATTGATTTACACATGAACATATATAAACCTTAATAAATAAATTTATTTAAAAAGGGCAGCACCTGCTGCAAACGCTATTTCGGAAGGACGTCTGTCACGTTAAAATATAGTAAGCATTCAATTTTAAAGAATAAATCATCAAAGATGGTCAGTGAGGGTTTTAATGGTACGCCTACCTCAGCTGTTCGAATTAATGATGAAAAATAGGAAAGAAAATTCCGCAGCCTGGATTCGAACCAGGAACCTTTGTAACAATTTTTATTACTTTATTACTCCGTAGACACTTGTAACAATAAAAATAAGCATAATAATTTTGAGAAAAGGAAAATTTTGTGAAAAAGTTGATTGTCACAAATAAATTTGTAAATATACTATATTGAATAATTATTTGGGTAAAAAAAAAAATTGTTACAACTGGAATTCGAACCCGCCACCTCACACCTTGATTTGTGAGTAGCAACCACGCTGCCGTCTGAGCTATCGGGTCACTTACAATCAAGGAGGAAAACTTTCCCTTATGTATGGTGCTCGAAACTTTAAACCTTTTTTTTTCAAAATTGTCTGAATAGTGCGGCTTAATATTTAAGCATATTGACATCCTAAAGGTACACTACAACTACACGAAGTCTCGTATTAAACTAAAATTCCGAGGTCGTAATGTCCCCTTGTTAGAGTGGAGGAAGGGATTACGAGCTTTTGGGTTTGAAATCAATGTTTAATTGATACATTAAACCGTAACGGAACATTGAATTAGAAAATAAAGTCCAAATTTAAATTCATAAAATTTAATACAGTGGGATCTTCTCTTTAGTTCAAGAAGTCTTCCTGTCGACGATGCTCCACGTCTTGGTTAAGCTCGTTGACACAGTTTTGTCCGTCCCTTCCAATGGCTGGATTGGTTGACGGCGGATTTGTGAAGGTAAGTTGAGTATGAGTTGAGGGGCCTACGAAACCGTTCTTGTCGGGATGGCTGAGCGCGCTGATAGCAAACCTGGAAAGTGGCAACCTCACAAGGTAAGTCGATTGAACGTGAACGGATGGTCGAAGAAAAGGCAAGTATTACTAACACATGAATAAATCCAGTGTTAGCAAGAAGTATTAGTTTGAGTATGCAGTATTAGTACAAGGCTTGTCCGAAAAGTACCGCAAGGATAATAAAATAACAACGATTGCTTATGCGATGCTACCATCTAGCGAGAAAATTTGCAAACAAACTAACTGTGACGTCACTTCTAGACCCGCCGAGCGGACAGCGCAGGAGAAATGCTTGGAATACGCTGTTCTGCTGATGCGTATAATATAATTTAATAACTACTTAGAAAAACCAAAACTCGCAACGCATAATATATTTGATATTTCCAAAGGATAAATGTTGAAAATTTTGGGTGAACAAATTTAAACGCATTAAAAAATTCAATCTGGCTTAAGTTTTATTTTACATAAAAATGCATATTTCTGACTTTAGCGCATATATTTGAAGGGATGTTGCTTACAACTACAGTTCATTTTTATCCAAGTATTTGCTGCTGATCAGGTAAGTTTTTATTGCATATTTTGGCGGGTTTTTTTTTAGCGCATATTTTTTTGCACTTTTTAGTGCATTTAAATCCGAACCCTAATTACAAATAAAATGCAATAACCTGCTACAAGTTTATCTCTGGTTCAGTTAATTTTTCCGAATAGATTGGCCATTTATTTTCCAGTAATGTGTTAAATTTAAAAGAATCACTGGAGAAAATGTATCATCATAACATTACATATCATAAATTTCTGTTTTTGGATCAACACTTTATTAAGAGTCGTGTCAGTATTTTTTCATTCCTTAAGCATATTTATGTAGGCTCCACTCCTTTTTTTTTATTTCCAGTATTCAATTAAAAACATCATTTGAGTCTATTACTAGTGCGGGAAAAAAATATGCATTATATGCAAATCCGAAGCCTACTTATAAAAATAAAGTGCACAGATCCTTTAAGTTTTTGCATTACAATAAAAACGACATTTTCAGTTTATGAATTAAGTCAATTTTGAATTAATAAAAAGGGTATGAAAAAA
>JAHWFO010007108.1:0-31259 GCA_023313115.1 Rhysida immarginata
ATCTTTGGCCCAGACATTTATACATTTATTAAGGTTTATTGTTTTAAATATTGAAAACAAAATTTAAAGGAAAAATAATAATTACAAAAAAAAATGGTTTCACGCAAACGATCTAATCTTAAAGTTCAAGTGACACGGAATTTTCACTTGTTGATTTTATTGTGTCATTAGATGCAGTTTGTCTTAATATATTTTATGCAATAATTCGTTTCCCTAAAATTAACGGTTAAATATGTGAAAATTGGATTTTTAATGTCGATTTCCGAAGTTTGCCGAATATCAGCTACGCCGGCCGATAGTTGGCGCTGCATGTAGCCTCAACGTCATGAATACTTAGCACCACGGCCGTCTATATATATCAGGCCTGACAACTGAGGATTGATGACGTCATGCTAGAGGTCGGTTGCCATGGGAACCCCTTCTCAACGGCAATAATTTGAGCGAAAATTAACAGTTAAAGTTACAACTTAAGCCCTTTTAGAGTATTAATTTTTATTATTTGATCAAAAACGGCAGACGAAAAAAAATTTTTTGGCCTTCTTTTCAAAATTCTGCTCTATGAGAGCGAAATAGATGAAGGATAATCTAGATAGAGAAGTCAGCTAAGTCAGGAGTTTAATGAAGAGCGGAGCTGAATAATTTATGTATCATTTTTCTTCATTCTATTTGAATTCATTGTAACAATATCGGGAATGAACGTCTCTTTTAAAAACATAATTCCAAACAGATAGAACCGTATTATTTGACAAACGGATAGACGGTTTTTATGTGCTGAAATTCGAAAATGCAGCATATCTAAGGACACCTTCGAAGTCAAAGGAATAGAATTTTACCAAACTTTTCCATAAATTTGAAAATACTAATCACAATATTTGCAGAAGCTCGCATAATAATGGAATTTGCAAATCAATAAATTCTATATTTTTAATTATGATATTCAGTCGATTAAATGAAGCGCGCTTTAAAAGGCCTTCACTTAGGTTGATCGTACACCGCTAAAACACTCTTATCCAAACTAATTTCAAGTAAAGAAAAATAAAGTATATAAAAATTCTTATCACTTATCATACAGTAGTTTTAGATGTATGTGAATAAAACAAAATACACTGTAAACAATAATGGGCGTTCATGTACGCGAAAAATAAATAAGAGTTGATGGACGCTAGCAAGGAATCCGCCGATCGCAGAAATAACATTTTTGATATTAATTTTTGTCAATTTTATACCTCCTTTTTTCTCCTTGGGGATTAGCAAGAGGTTTTCATTTTTTTACAAAAAAAAGTTTAGAGATTTTTTGTAAAGATATTCGACGTCAAACGATTTCCCGTGCCTCCTCCAGCCCCCCCCCCCCCCCATAATTATTTTTCTTCAAGTTTTTTTATGTGTGGGGCCTACTAGATTTATTATTATTTTCGTTAAATGTTTATTATTCTATTCATATGTAATGAAATTAAAACTGTACATTTAAATTGTTACATCGAACGTATAGATAGTTTGAACACGGTATTTTTGTCTTCTTGCTTGCTGCATCTTATGCAATTTTAAGTGAGGAAAAATACGCACATTTTTGCCGATGATTGGAAAAGATTCCGATTTAAAAATTTGCCGCTTTCGCAAATTCAATTTAAATGAGGTATTTCTGCCTTTTTTTTAATGCTTTAATTCCGACAAATTAATCTTAAGAAATAAACCGATGCATTTGAAAACTGAACCACCTTTGTTGCTGTTGCATTATAAATAGATTATTTATTTTTTTCAGTATTTAAAATTTCAAATCATATCTACAAATTTAGAATAAATTGATGGATATTTGAGGCCTCAGTTTACTTAAATTATTTCGATTGTTTGTATGACAGTGAAGAGGGAAACGAGATATTGACTTCCAATTTTACACACATTTACGTTATACCGATCGCCCCAAAGAATTTATGACGTCAGTCCCGGAAAATTTACGGAGATTGCCGAAGTGAAATGTTACGGCGCTCTCTTGCAAAAGTCCTCCTAAAATTAATAAAATAAAATAATAAATTAAGGAAATGGTTATTTATTACAATACACATATTTTTTTTCGTTGTCTTCTTTAATATGACACCACAAAATCAATAAGTCAAAATCCATGTCACTTGACCTTTAATTCTGTTTCCGCACAACCTAAACGAGCACGATTGCGACGTCCAGCAGAAAGCTAACCGGAACGTGTTCAGCGTTTGGATTCGCAGGGTTCTAAAAGTGCGATGTCTCGATCTCTGGAAACTCCATCCGAGCGTGAAGCTCGGTTGAGTTACTCCCGAGCGCAGTCCGCTCGCGCTCGCTCTGTAGAGACACGCGATCACGTTTGGATGTAATACAGAGCGATCTAAAATTCGCGCACATCGAAGTAATAATAAAAGCCAGATGACATTAAATAATACTATTTACTACTATATAATACAACCTGTGACAATAAAGTTCGGTGAATGATGGCATATTGAGAGTGGATTGCTCGCTTACATGAAACAGCAGTTACTATCCTTCAAAGTAATCCCCGTCGATGGTAATGCACTTCTGGGAACGCCTGTACAAGTCCTGGAAACTCCTGGTGTAGTCGTTTTTAGGGATAGCCTTCAGTTGGGTCGTAATATTACGTTGGATGTCGGGCCACTTCGGGGGGCCTCTTCTACGGTGTTCCGGCCTCCTCGGAACCGTTCAAACCACTCATAAACACACTTCAAAGTAATAGCACTTTCTTTGTAAACTGTTGTCATCATTTCATGGGTCTCTTTCGTTCGCTGATCCATTTCGGGTTTCGACCGCGCGTACTACGCCTTCTCTCTTCAATGTCCTGTTTAAACACAATAAACACACTCGCAGCGCTGATTCTCTCAAATTTGTTTAAACATGTCTCGACCTGTCTGGGGCAGGATACGACGACGGTGCACTCTTACGACCGTTAGCAATTTGACGTCATTCACCGAACTTTATTGTCACAGGTTGTATGTATTTACACATCACATCTATATTTTTTACAACAGATGCTCAAAATATATAAGTTTCAAAGCAGCCGATGAAACTTTTCAACTATTACATTATTTATAGACAATCGAATTTATAGAAAAACCAGATATGCTCGACTTTTGGATCACCCTGTAGAAATTGAAATGCTCTCTTACGGTCTGAATAGAGTAGTGAAGAACGTGAACGTCGTTTGAGTGCCGACCGGTCTCGCCACGCAAAAGCCCGCTGTGTAGAAACTCAAGAAAATTGTGAAAACGTGGGCAGAATGTGATTCTCTCATCCACATTCACTGGAAGCCTAGATATATGCACGAGCGCACTCAAGATGGTTTCTGCGATGTCCGGAAATATGGTGGATCAGATTTATTTATTACCATGACGACCAATCTTAAGCGAGCTGAAATAAACACAACTTGCTTCCTGGGCAGGCATCATATGACAAGAACGACTTGATTTCTTGGGTATTTCACTTAAACCAGAAGCGTCTGATAGACTTTCTCACAAAAGAGAAGGTATTTAGAGTTGTCTGATGCTACATGTGCTCAATAGAACGATAGAAACATGGTTTATCACACTCGCATAATCTTTTGTGGCTCGAAGAGAAGATTAGGCTGAACCAAATTGATCGATTCATTAGCGCGGAAATTCCAACCCTGAAAGTGATCCCATTCTACACAAAAATTAACTTGTTTCATGGCCCCTGTGGCATATTAAATATATGTTCATCTTGGATGCAGGATGGTCGTTGCACGAAAAGGTTTCCTAAAAATTTCGTCAGCGAATCTGTGACTGGTGAAAACAGGACGCATCTTATCAACGCTGCACGCCTCAAGAAAGTCATTAACAGCTGAGGTAAATATCCGCGGCCAGACTGTTGTGGTAGACAAATGATGGATAGTACCATACTCGCCGTTGCTTTAGCAAGCATTTGAAGCTCACGTAAACGTCGAATACTGCGCTAGCTTGGAGAGTTTTCAAACATGTTACTAAAAATCGGAGAAGGTTTATGCCTAAATCAAATGGTCTTATGACACTACCTAACCTAACCTAACCTAATTTTGCAAAACTGTTCTTTCGGTCGATCTTTACATTCCGTTTTGGAAAATTTACCCAAATAAAACGTCAAGAAAACTCTTGGTTGTGCAAAAGAGCCTAAAAATGAGCAAGCGACTGCAATAAAACCGCAACATTTTGCAAAACATTGAAGGTATTAAGGTGGTATAAAACTCTATAAATATGGTATTGGATCAGAGTTTTTTTAACTCTCTTATGCCACCACTTATGCGGTAGAGTTTTTAAACTCTCTTAGTGCATACAAATTTCCCACGCATAATATCGCCCTGAAAATCTGTTTTCCGAAGATGCTTCATCAGAACATAACCCCTACGAAGTTGTGTAATGTAACTCGGCTTAAATAATATCATATTATTGAAGCGGAGATCCTATTGGGTTGTGGCGCTGGTGAGATACTTTTCATACCTCATATACCCTTCTTTCCAAATAACTTTCACTTTCAATTTAAGCGCGTGCAATTCCTAGCTAGCGTTTGTTTTGCTATGTCCATTAAGAAGTCGCAAAGGCAGATACTCCGGGCCGTTGGCCTCGCTCTCAGAATCAGCTGCTTCTCGCATGGACAGTTATATGTAGCCTGTTCTCGGGTCACTAAATAATCTGTTCATAGCAGCTTCTATGGCAAAAACGGAAAACGTTGTTCATAAAGAACTCCTTTAAATAAACGGCGAATTAAGCTATACCTTAAGTGATAATAAACATGTTGACTTGCCGCTTTTATTCTGTTTTATGTTCTTTGTATGTGTTCCTTTGTGTCAATAAAGAATGTTTGTATTATATTCAATTATACAAAGTTTATAGTGAAGTACCTATACATACTAAAATTTCTATACTTCCAACTTTTATTAAACTATGTTCCGATTTAGAAATTCTAAACATCCACGCAGCTGAAGTCGCGGGCAACAGCTAGTATACAATAAATGCAATCAACAGACAAACAGCCAATATCAATAGCGTAGCTAGGCCGATTAACTTTACACTAAGGGTTTTCCGCAATAGCATCACTTAGAGAAAAAAATAACAAAATAAATTCTCAGAACAATCGTAATATTCTCTTGTTTAACATTTTGCTTGAGCAAGTTTTGAACAAAGCGCACTTTAAGCAGGAAATGTGAACGATAAATAAAAGGTCTGTCCAACTGTCACGTGTAAACTTATAGCGCAGTGGAAAATTATGTGAAAGCTAGCAAAGTAAATAACAGCATTGTAGACATATTAATTTTATTCACACCAACAACAATACAAAAATAAATAATGAAAAATAATGTAAATGCGTTTTAGCATTTTGCAAAAATGAAGAACTCCAGGAGGAATTCCGAGAGCATCCTCTAACACGAGGAATTGCTCACGTGAAGGGGCTTTAAGTGCTCCTTTTACAAGATCTGAAATTACGTCCTAGAAGGACGATTCACAAAAATTCTAGTGACTAAACACTGACTAATAAAATAACAAGAGCCGCAAAAGACGGCTTAACATCCACAAATACGTGAGATGAAAGTTATGAGAGCCGCAATAAATAAAACGGCACAGGACGCACTTTGTGCGCAAACCGTCGACTGTATAAGAAGAATTACGTCACAAAAGTATTCCTGACTTTAGCTCTAATGTTCTGACAAGTCGCATTAGGGAACGGACCAAAAACTCCAAAAGTAAGCAGCTACGCACTGCGTTTGGTGAGAGGCCAGCTGATGCTGGACCTGCAACGAAAAGAAAAGAAGATGACTTAACAAAATGCATAAGCCTTTGTGTCAAACAAAATAACGCAGCGTGAGAGGACGCGGCGGAATATCTTATAAGTGGCGTGAGAGAGAGAGTAACAGAATTATGCACAAGAGTCAGCTTACCTCTGATAATCAAAGAAGGCGCCCAAATCTTGAATGAGATATGCCTCTAAGCCCCACGGGGCTATCAGGAACCACACACCTGACTCCGGGTCCAAAGCTCCGCTGTCCCACGCTGCCGGACGTTGTAACGAGGGAATAGGTAGGCCGACGACCAAAACCAGATTGCCCTCGACGAAGGGCTGTGGAGTGACGTATAGCCGCCAGAAGAAATGATGCCGAAAATTAGCCGCCAGTGAACAATACCAAGAGGATTCCTCTATAGTTAGCTGGAAGTCTGTCTCAGCATTCAAGTCGAACCCCGGACGAGCTTCTCTCTCTTCAACGTTCGTTACCACGAAGGGTGCTCGCGCCGGCCGGTCGAACTCTGCTGCTTCCACAACTATACAACGAGAAATATCATTAGTCGCACTCACTCGCACACCTTGCGATGAAACTCCTGTTGAATGCAGGTTTCCCTCGGTACGAGGAATGCTGTTCCTGGCACTAGACTTGTTGACCACTCTTCTACTTTTCCACAGCGAGGAAACATCTAGCTCGACGGAACACTCGCTTGCCATCAAGTTCACTGTCCTCGGGTATTCATCAGGAGCTCGAACTCCATGTCCTACCCGGTCGGCTGACTCGTGCACTCTCTCGATCTCCAGCCACGCCCCCTCTCTCTCGCTCAACACCTCTTTTTCCGCGAACTAACATCGCACCTACAAGTGGACTTTTTGCCCCGCCATCTATTGCCTCTCTTACGCGAAGAAACATTATTAATAATATTAACGTTATTAATAGAACTATCGCTGGCAATAGATGGCGCCTGAGGCTGCACGCTGGAAGCAGACGCTTTATTTTGGAGAAACTTATGAACGCGCTCACCGCTGCTCACAATGCTTTGTGACACCAACAAGGCTATGACAGCCGCTGATTAGCTGATGAACATAGCCAACGTCATGACCACGTTGTCAAGTGATCTATTGCAGGAGGAGCTAACGACTTGTCTGTTGGACTATAGGTTCTTATTCATTTCAAATAAATTTGATATCCAAAACTTTAATTGAACTTAGGAATATCATTTCAAGTTTTGTATAATATGAGATTAAATCGAAAAATTGTTTACAAAATCACTTTACAAACCGTCCGTGCAATCTCTATTGCCCTCTATTTCATTTGGACATGTTTTATATGCTGGAAAATACGCCGTCATTCTTTAGTTCTCTGATAACCCGGATCACTTCATCAAAGGCTTTTTTAATTGTATAAAATCTTTGGAAAAAAATTTGTAACTTTTGTCCATAAAAACTTGTTATTTCTTTTTTTATATGCTACCTTCTTTCTGATTATTTATTATCTTAAAAGCGATATTGTTGTTGTCATTTACTCTTTAAAGTTTTTGTTTAGTCGACAGCTTGTCATTTAAACAATTGGTTAAAGTGAAGATATCTTTGAGAAAATTCTATGAACAATTAACCTTTTCAAACAAGAATACGCGAGATTATGACCACGCCAATGATATCTTTGGTTTGTTTAGTATTAACGTCCTTTTCAACTGCTATGATCATTTCAGGACGGCGTTATAGGGGCCACAAATTTTGCCTCGTAAGGGTTCTATAACGTGCAGCCGGCAAACGACTAAACGGGACCAACGGCTTTACTTCCTTTCCGAAGGTGGTACATGATCTAAAAAATCCCCGTCGTCCTCGGGCATCAGAGGCGATCACGCAACCACTGAGCCACCGAGACCGATCAATGGTATCTAAAACAATTGTTGTTTTAGATATCGCTGAGCCTCGCTCATGCATGATCGAAAACGAGGCTAAGTGGTAAATCTCAGTTTGGTGCGAAGCAATGAAGGCATCTTCAGTTCGTTTTTAAATGCACTGAAGGATATAGAAAAAATTATTAGATCCAAAGCTTAAGGAGCTGAGAAAAATCTGGAAACTGTTGATCAAATCAAACTGTTCATTGTTTTCAGGATGCAAATTACAATTATCAAGAAATAAATCACAATTTTCAGTTCCTTCTTCAATGGTAGTCATTACTTCAAATACATTTGGCAAATGAGGTTTATTTTACTGCTGTTGTCGAATAAGCCGCTATGGACTACGTTCTTTTCAACTGTTTCTTCCTTCCCGCTTTCATTTTCTGTCTTAACTCTTATTATTCTTTCTATCGCGGAGAAAATTCGTGAAAACAGACGGTTCCCAATAAGAATGCTTTGTAATGAGTTTCCACAAATTTCAAAATCTGTTTTGCATGTGATTGTCACAAATCGTTTAAATTGTCACTGGCGACATCTTTTTATAAAGAGGGCATAGAAAAGTTGGTTTCCCGCTACGACAAATGTCTGAACAACGGTGGCAACTATGTAGAAAACATAGTTTAAGAAATGCTCTTTCATGTAAAAATAAATTTTGTTTCGAGAAAAAATGTTTTTATGTGTTTTTTCCAAAACGGTACTTACTTTCCGGACACGCCACGTACCTGATTGTTTTACGAGAGGCGTTCGAATTTGACCCAGACTTTATTTTTTATAAAATCAGGAAACCACAAAAAACACACACATACCACCAGTTATTGCTCAAATAACTCTCCTTGCTTCTCTACACTTTTTTCCAGCGTTCTGGGACCATCTGGATATCGGTTCTGTAGAAAACTTCAGGCTGATGTCCAAACACGTCAGGACAACCTTTTTCACTTCCTCATTGGAGCCGAATCTCTGCCTTCCCAAAAATCCTTTCAATGATCAAAAAGGTTATAGTCGCATGAGGAGAGATCCAGGCGGTAGGGAGCATGTGGTAAGAAGTCCCATTTGAATTCCGTCAGTGTGTCTATAGTCGATTTGACTGTGGGTGGCCTGCATTGTCTTGCAGAAAACAAACACCACTGGTAAGGAGTCCTGAAAACAAATTCCAATAAAGGGAGTGAATAGGAAGTTGGGGGTGCTCTTTCTCATGGTGGCACTTACAGTCTTGTCAACATGCAAATTAGGACATATGCAAATCGTATCCACTAAACCGTAGAAGATACACAAGAAAACAATTACAAACTTGTTCAGCATCAAATTAGCGACAAAACAAAACAAATTCAAAATCCGATGAAAGGATCACCCAAAAACCTTATTGCAATCTGCAATTGGACAATCGGCCCTTGTATTGTTTGTTGCTTATAAACAGTCAAGTGTGCAAATTAAGTCTTTACAGTCAATCCAGAAGGTGTTCGATGTGAAGTCCACCTGCACCATAAAGTAATTCCACACGGCATTTCAACCATGTCATGTGACTGGTGTTATTGCCTGCATGCTTCCTGAATTCGTTGTTGCAGATCCTGTTGTGAGGTGGGCGGTGTGGCATAAACTTTGTCCTTGACGTAGCCCCACAGGAAAAGTCAAGTCAAGTCAGATCAGGTGAGCGTGGTGGCCAATGAACCACCTTGGCCAGTCCATCGATTCAGAAACATCGCTTGCAAATGTTCGCGAACAATTAATCCGTTCTGGTGCTAGTGCTCCATCATGCTGACACCACAAATGCTCCTAACAGGCTAGTGGTAAAGCATTAACAAAATCCATCACTACAATTTTGAGAATTTCATCCCTGTAGCGTTCTGCTGTGAGAGTTCCTTCATAAAAGTATGGTCCCATAATGAAGCCGTTGGACCCACTCCATACATTTCTCCTCCAGTTCACTTGATGTGTTGCTTCTCGCAACCATCGAGAATTCTCTTCTGCCCAGTTGGGCCTGTTGACAACTCCATCCCGGGGAAACTGGCCTTCATCTGGCCATAACACCTCGTCAACAAAGTTCGTGTTATCATCATTGCGACAAAGAAACCAGTTGCAGAAGGAAGTGCGACTGATGTAATCGGACGTCAATAGTTCTTGGCGACTGTACGTGATCTGGGTGGAAACTAAGTGCATGTAGGATCCTGATGACAGTTCGTTGAGAAGATTCAGCATCTACAGCAATTGCTCTGCTACTTTCTAGCAACTGCTGCCAAGACTGGTACTGTAGTTTCCTCATCAGTCTGTATGAAATTCCATAATAGATTTATACTTTATATATTATTATTTTGTTAAATCTGATGAATACTTAAAATTAATTTTCTACTCCTGATCACTACATACAAAAACATATAATGATTTAATTCGTCTATGTCTTGGTCGATCTTGACGCTGGGACAGATGGACAGTTCCTGTATTTAGAAACTGTTGTACAATTTGTCTGATTGGATGACGGGTTGGATGGCATTGATTATGCATCTTTCTTGATACAATCTAACTTTGCATGACAGTTTTGCCTTGTTTCACCAAAGCAGAGAGCCATGTTTATCATTTTTTGATGTTGGAGCTGAGGCTGATGGTGATGCTTCAGCAGACGCCTTAAAAGTAATGATCACGCGCCTAGGTGCACATGCAGTAAACTCTCGTGCAGTCCATGGACTGCGACGACTTTATATAAGCCCATTCGTGAACCATTAAAACTCGATCGGGAAGGTGAGATGAAATACAGACAACGAGCATAGAAAAACTCACCAACCTGCTGCTTGAAACGCTCCCAGATGGACTGTGCGAATGGGCGCTCATGAAAAACATCATGTTTGATGGTCTCCATTACGCCACAAAAGAGACATCCACCTTCCACTGATGTAAACGTTGAAGAGTGTGAAAGCCGTGGTCCAGCAGCCGCCATTGAAAATTGAAAACAGTCCGTTCGAAAGTATAGCTTTCATGAACTTCAAAAGAGGCTGCTCACGGATAATCTGGGTGTTGACGAAAAATGTCAGTCGTCGCAGCCAGATCAGCCTGCTGGAAGAACCATGAAAGATGCAGATGACCCCATTCTTGTGAATTAATCTGGCGTATCCAAAAAGGGGCCAAAATTGGAGCATTAAGAAACCCCTGAATGTATTAAAAACGGGTTGGAAGTAGCGCCATTAAACATGACAAGGAGATTGCGGTTGCTTAAAAATGAATGGAACCACTTAAATTTCATCAATTTCATATGATTTTAACTTTGTTAAGAGGTTCTCAAGACTAATGGTATCAAAGGCTTTGGAAAAGTCCACATATATACTGTAACTCTCTAATCCTTTAAAGAAATCAGACAAATTACGAGACCAAGTCAAAAATTATCTACACTTTTCGTTCTACAATTTATTTACACAAAATTAAATAATAGTTATTAATTAAAAATACAAAATGAATAAAAAATAAGATATAATAAATAAAAATAATTAAAAAATAATAGATAAAATCAAAATAAAAAGCTGGCGTTTCGGATAGAGACTATCATTTATCAAAGCAGAAAGGATAATTCTCTAAAAGCAAATAGAATATTAGAGAATTATCCTGAAGTTATGAAAGGAGTATCGACAATCGACAATCGAACAGTGTAGTGGAAAGGAAGGCGCGAGTGGTCCAGAAGCCAAGCTTACTTTGCACGCTCGCCCAAAGAGTAAACCAGAGGAGGTACACTGAACTGGGAGAGAAGCCTGATGAACCTCTTTAGTCCTCCAGAGAATAAGTCCCAAGAAGGGACGAGAGTCAGATTGTAGATTGACGAATAGAGTCCCCAAAAATCAGCAGGATCTAAAAGATCCAGTAGTTGGGGAAGACGGCCTTGTTAACGTCATCAAAGCAGACATCCAGGATATGGCGGGGTGTTCGAAACCTGAGGGGACCCTTAACAACGAGTGGGTGGTCAAGGATACCAGAAACCAGAATGTTTTCATGATTCTCCATTTTGGGTAGCATGTTCTTCATAAGAGTCTGGACGAAGGTGCCTATGTGGGTCATCCCCAAATCCTCATAGATAGAGTGGTTGTTGGCAACTCTTCTGTCAAGTTGGGCAATGGACCGGAGAGCAACATTTTGGAAGGTCTGGAGATTCTTCCACCTAGATTTACAAATAGAAGCCCAAGCAGGCATTCCATGAAGTAAAATAGTACGAACACAACCTTGTATATCAAGAGTTTGTTATCCACACCAAGAGCGCTGTTTCGCCCCAGAAGTGCAATCAAACTGAACCTCGCTTTCTTTGCTTTGTTGAGCGCGTATTGGACTTGGTCGTTCCAATTTAGTTTGGAGTCGCTCATGACACAAAGATATTTGTAGCTTTTTACCCACTCAAGGTTCTTGCCAAATAAGAAGAGGGGCTTTGGAGGGTTTTTGCATTTGCGAGTGTTAAACATGACCTTGCACTTTTTGACATTCGGCTTTAATCGCCACTTAGTGAACCAGCTCTCGCACTGATGTAAAGCTTTTTGTAATCGAGTGATGACATGTGCTAGGTTTCGTGCCCAGGTCATGATGGAACCATCGTCAGAAAACATCTAAAGATTACACTTTGCAAACTTGGGGAAGTCATGGATAAAGAAGTTGAATAAGGCTGGCCACAAGACAGAGCCTTGGCGTACACATCGCAGGATTCAGACAAGGACCCCAACCTTAACACGAAAAGTACTCTTTGACAGGAAGGAGCGAACCAGAGCAATTAGATCGTCAGGGAACCCGTAGGTAATCATTTTGTAAAACTTGGTCAAAGGCCTTTTGGACATCGAGGAAAACGAGACCACCAAACATAGAGAGGTTGAGAGGACCGTTTAAATCAGCAACGAACCTCCATAACTGATGCTGACAAGAGTGGCCTGGACGGAAGCCAAATTGCTCACTACGAATGAGGTTGTTTGCCTCGCAGTATTCGTTGAACCTCTTGAGTATAGTGCGCTCAAAGACCTTCGAAAGCATGGGCAACAAGCTAATGGGCTTATAAATTGTGGGAAGAGCAGGATCCAGTCCAGGCTTAGGAATGGTGATGATGACTGATTCCTTCCAGGCACTAGGGAAATGGCCGCTAAGCCAGCAGTCATTCATGACCTTAGTGATGATGCAGATAACACTGGGAGGCAAATTCTTGAGAGCACTGTTGGTAATGGTGTCGGCTGCCTTTTTGCTTTTCAGGCGCTTTATGATGTCCAATATCTCAGAGGTGCCAATGACATCAGGAGAGCCAAGAGCGCGCTGTGTATGGCCATACACATCACACACGTCCTTGACCTCACGAGTGATATTGACCAGATCATCATCTTTGGGCGTAGAGAATTGGCTCATCAGTGAATCGGCGACAATTTGTGCTTTGTCCTGGTCATTGCTAACGAATTCGCCACCCTCTGTAAGCAGAGAAGGGAGAACAATAGTCCTCTTGATTTTAAGGGCCCTGACTATACTCCTGGACAGAGAGAGTTATCCTGGACAGACAGACTTTTAACTTTGTCGTTCCATCTTTGATTCCTTAAATCCTTAATCTGATCACTTACCTTGCGGGATAGCCTGTTGTACTTCGTCTTGAAGTGGAGAAACTGGTACGCTGCCAAAGTCTTCTGAAGTGGTTTTTTTCGTGGATGAGTTATGAAAGGAGTACTAACGGACGGGTTTATATATAGTTTGCATAGGGAATAGTAATACGGTATTGGCTGAAAAACAAGAAGAGAACAAATGAGATTAATTAGAAGACGTGTTGGGATAGGATAGGACAGAGGACAAATAGGAAATAATAAGAGGGCGGCGAGAAAAATGCAATAGGATAACACATATGAAATTAAAATTATAAAAAAGGTTAGGAATGATAGGGTGCCTAGCAAAAAGATTTCGTAAAATTCCCGGAATTTCCCTTGATTTTACCTGATCATCAGCAGACAAAAAAGCAATCATGAAAGAATATTATTGACAATGTTCAAAATTTACGAATTTATGATTCCCTGACTGTTCCCGGTTACAGAAAAATTCCCTGATAATTCCCGGTCGCTAGTCACCTGTAAAATAGTATCACATATAAGAGCACCGGGTCAAAGGTCACTGAAATAAAACAGTAGAAGAAGCCTATGAGAAAAAGAGTGTCCGTGGCGGCTGAATGATGAAAGCAAAGCTTTCGAAAAGCGCTTACAGACTCAGGTTGTATTTTTTCATTTTATTTTCGGTCTTTTTCTTTTTATGTTTGTTCATTTCCTGTTCCGTTGTGGAAAAAGAGTTTTATTTTATTCTTAAGGTAATCATCTGCATTATCCACATAAGATTTTTAGACAATTTATATATCCGTTCTTTACACAAAATTAGTGATTCAACGTGTACATCATTTTTCTACATAGTCACCCTCCCTTGTCAATACGCTTTGTCCAGCGATTCACAATCTTACGTATTCCATCCAAGGTTTTCGGTTGGTCGCGAAGCTACTTTTGCACCGCTTCCTTCCTGAAAATAAACCACCTCGCAAAGCATCCTTGAGCAGCCCAAACAGATGAAAAATCTGAGGGAGCAAGATCTGGGCTATAGGGAGGGTGTTCCACTACTTCAAAATTGTCGTCCTTGGTGGAGGCGTCCTGCTCCCTCGTCGTGCGTCCACTCGTCCGACCACTTTTAAACTTCTCGATCCACGAAAAAACACTCTTACGTGATAAAGTACTGTCCCCGTATTGTGATAAAACTCTACGATGTATTTCACGCTCCTTTCTTACCCTCCGACCTCCGACTAGAGAAATCGAAATCACTAGCAAACTGCTAGTGGACCTGCTATGTAATAATCGGAAGCAAATGACGTGATGGAATCAAATTTCGCACACGGGACCGCAGTCGTACCAATTCCAAGCACGCATGCGCAGAAGACATTATGACAACCATGAAGGTATGCTATGGCGAACGTGTAGATAACTTTTGACTCGCCCTTGCACAATCTTTGTACACTTCAAGATTAGTGCCAGCGGCTCTTCCCGATGTAAACCCGTGTTGTTCTTAAGTAGACAATTTACAGAAAAATTAATATAGTCAAAACCACCAAATATTTGAATACCTTTACCATTGCAGATTGGATGACTCTTTTTCGCAAAATCGGTTTGAATACACCATCCTAACAAAAAATGCCAAGTTTACACTCACTGTAACGCGACTAGCTAGGAAGCTCAAATTGCTCCTATGAGAACTTTCTTATGTATAGACTCTGTCGACAAAGTTTCACGTCTGCAGCTGCAATAGAGCACTGGCTGTTTTGGGTCAAACTCGAAGCTTTTGTTGAAAAACGTTATTTTCTGCTCACTTTACACTACTTTACACTATGAGGAATTAGGGTGTAAATTGTAAACTTTATTCTATTGAATAGCGAAGCTTGCGTAGTATATGCTGACAAAATTTCAACTGTTTTAGAGTATAATTCATGAAATTATTAACATTTGACAGTTGACGGCATATTATTAGCTTACTGTACCTGTTCGGGTTAAGGGTCAAACCGAGGGCCGAAGGTCCATGAATAGTGCATCAATGACCCTAAAATTTTGGCTTTGCTCCTTCCAGACATGGGTGGTCCTCCACACAATATTTCAGCGAAATCTGAGATGGTCGCCCGGGGAGCCTCTGATAACTTGACATGGAATGACCCAAGAGCATTATGGCAAGAAATGTTCAAAATGATATCTTTATATTATACTTATTCAACTATGTGTATTCTGCATCTGCAACATTTCAGTATACACCGGACTTTTGGGATACCACGTATTATTTTTCTTTTGTAATTTTTATTGTTTTTAGATTATAATGGTCTCGATATTGTGAAAATGGACAAATTTGTGTCTTTTCCGTAGTATCGGATGGCGAAAGGGCCTTTCAACATTACAAAATTTTATTACAAAGAAACTATTACATTAATATTTGTATGATTGGTTGCGAGAGAAAGAATAACTCATGAAGATTTTTTTACAATGTCAATATACTTCTACATAAATGCCCTTGTCGCCCGCGGAACGAACACTTCTTGTGTAACACCAGCAATAGCGCCAATAATCCTTCTTATGGATGAAAATAACCCGCGTGGAACTGGGTTGATAATGCTGAGAAAACCCACAATATTGCTAATCAAGTCAAAGAATGGCCAATGTGATGCCTCAGATCCAACCTGTTTGTGCGATCTGAAATTACACACAGCGTCATTTTGTCTTTCTAGGCTCATACTTGTCTTCATATCATATACAGTACTTGAGATTCCTGTATCAATGTTGCAAATTACGTTTCTTGTACATTCTTTTGCACCATTATGTCCTTAATAAAACATTTGGGAAATGTAATTCGACTTAAGTTTTAAGATGTTTAAAGTTTTTAATAAAATACGTATATCCGAAGATTTAAAACAAAAGCAATTTCGTAAATTACTTATTTGCAACAGCTGAAAATATTTATGATCCGATTTTTTTAATGTGATATTATTTCTTTTATATTTATATATATTTTAAGTCATGGCATTTATTATGTAATAACTAAAAGAAAACGATTTAAAATTCCCCCTTCCAATTATTTCTCATTATCTAATCATTAATCCTGAAGCTATTAATAAATTTGTCCGTCATAAAATGACAAGAAATTTTTTTTTTTTCCAAAATAGTTCACAGCGTTATTTATCGTCTCTCTTTATTGTACTTTTTTGTCGATAATGAGTTTTTTTTTCTCCTTCTCCCTTTCAGTCTCACGTAATATAACACCCATCAAATCCTTTAAGATTCCACCGGAGGTAGAAATACATTTGGGAGAAAAACTAGAGGGGTAGGGAACCCAAGAAAAGCTTACGGGACTACCGAATTTGGCGCTGTCGACGTCTCCTCGTCCACCCACGAAGAGAAAGGATTCGAGTGCAGACGTCATCAAAGGATTTTCGCGGTCTCTAACGAAAACGCAAGAGACAATTCTTCGGGGCTCCGCGACTCACTGGGGGTCGATAGCCAAGTCGCAAACAGTGGGAGGCACCGTTAGAAAAGAGACGAACGAAGGAGAAAAAAAAACACAACTCGGATTGGTTGACCACTAACATGCTTTTCGTCTCTACGACCACAAAAGAAATGAGGCCAGCAGTCGTGGCAATAAAAGCTCTCCCTGTTCGGTTCTGGCAATAAGTGTGGGAGGGCGACGTAAAAATCCAAATCATCTCCGATGCAGTTGAGCAGAAACATCGCAAACGCCGGGGACACACTATAGAAAAAGAGAAAGGGAAAGAAGGAGGAAAAAACATTGATAGTAATGCTAAAAATAAAAAAAAAATTAGTACTCAATTTCTATTCTTTCCCTCAACATCTCGGTTCGTATAATACACCTCGAAAGGAAGAAATAGCAATCTTCTTTTATTTTTCTTCGTATTCATTGGGTGCCGTTAAAAAATAAAATAAAGGAAAGAAAAACTTTATTTTTCCACACAAAAATAAAGAAAGAGAACCTAAATTTCTCAACGAATGGTGCCAATTTGCAGTAAAACTTCAAGAAAAGAATAAACTGGTGCAATGAAAAATACCTACAAGTAAATAGAATCCTTTTTTATTGTTCTTGTTCTTGCATAAGGGATTATTTTTCATTACTCGCAGAATAGTACTATGGAAAAATTACAATAAAAGTTTTAAAGAAAACATTCTACTATAAGTAATTTATAAATGCAATGTGTGTAAAGATGATTTTTCAACTTTTATTCAAATTGGTAGAACAGCAGAATTTCATGAAATTTTCTATGGATGGCATCTTATTTTTATCTTAAACGAAATTAAATCGGTAGGCTATAAATCATAAAGATAAGTCGGGAAAAGACGCCACACTTAACGATTATCAATTTTTAATATGAAAATGAGAAATCAAAATGATATTTTAAGTACATCCAGATATTGTTTATTCTATTGACATTTAACTGAAGAAAATTAATGGATTTCATAAAATGTGAAACGTAAAAAAATAACTAAACTGGATGCTGCAAAAGTGGTATGTTCCCTCAATTTGTGGAGAAGATTTTAGTTTTGGTTTTGTTTGGTATTAACGTCCTTTTCAACTGCTATGGTCATTTCAGGACGGCGTTATAGGGGCCGCAAATTTTGCCTCGCAAGGGTTCTTTAACGTGCAGCCGGCAAACGACTACACGGGACCAACGGCTTTACTTCCCTTCCGAAGGAAGTGCGTGATCTCAGGATTTTTCCCCTGAAAAAATCCTCGTCGTCCTCGGCCGGGGTCGAACCCGCGTCCTCGGGCATCAGAGGCGATCACGCAACCCCTGAGTCACCGAGGCCGATTTGTGGAGAAGATGCTACAAAGTATGAGATTTACATTTTAAAGAAAAACGAAGTGAACGGAATGTTTTCCGTTTTATAATGAATGATCTCCTTTCTGCTATGGAGTATGTCTTGCACCTTACGCGTTGGATCATAGTTCTTGTCATAAAATTTCCCACTCTATACACCACAAAAGTCATCGTCTTCTTCCGTTTCACTCTCACTCTCAACCGCCAACTTCTGAACATACACTATCTGAGTATTCGTCACCGGACACTTCTTCAGTAGTGCATGGGATCATCCGTACACGTCATACAAACCTAGAAAAGACAGCTCATAGCAGCTACTGCAGTCAATGTGCACAAATGACGCGAACTTAGTGTGAAGGAAAGGGGGATGATCACTGGAGCCCACAGATTTGGGCATTCGATTCGCGAGATTTCTAACAAATTTCAGATACCCCGCTCGACAGTGAGTGATATTATTTTGAAGTGGAAGCGAGAGGGGTTATAACATGCCAATCCAGACACAGTAAACCGACGAAACTGACAGATCGCGACCGTCAGTGCTTGAAACGTGTACTGATGTTAAACTGGAAGGCTTCGCTAAAAACGTTGGCACAGGTTTTCTATGGGCGTTTTCTAGTGATGTAAATGATCGTACCGTCCGTCTGGAGATCGTCTCAGTGGGTTTTCATGGGCGAGCAGAAGTTTAAAAGCCAAATATCACAGCCTTCAATGCCACCTGTCAGTTACAGTGGTAGAAGGAACGCCACCATTGGACTCCAGAACAATGGAAAACCATCCTATGGAGTGATGAATCCCACTATCAGCAGTGGCAATCCGATGGACGCGTGTGGATTTGGCGAATGCCTGGAGAACGATATCTACAGAACTGTGTCGTACCCACAGTGAAATTCGGAGGAGATAGCAACATGGTCTGGTCCTCTTGTTTTAGATAACGGAACCATGAATGCCGAAGCGTACCAAACAGTTCTAGACATTTCTGCGCTACCGACATTGTGGGAACACTCATGGCCGATACCTGTTTCAGCACGACAACGCTCGCTGTCATACAGCAGGCGTTATTAACGATGCTCCCTGTCATACATTTGGTTTGAGGAAATTGGTGTGGGAAAACGTGACTGGCCAGCCGAAAGTGCAGACCTCAATCCCACTGAACACCTTTGGGACGAATTGGAGCGCTGGTTGAGAGTCAGGCCATGCCCCCCAAAGAACACCACTAAGCCTTGCCGATAAACGGCTTTCTTAGCGGCCTACGTCATCTGCAACACTAGCCATTATCGAGGACATGTTAATCAGAGAAAACCGTTGTATTTCCTTGAAGGAAGTGAGTGAAACGTTTCTATGGATCTCCATGGGATATGGTGCATGAGAAGATGGATTCCAAAAAAGTCTGCTCGTGTTGGATACGAAAAAGTTTGACACCAGAACAGGCCGGCAACAGAATGGCGTGCAGTCTGAAACATCTGCAGCGGTACAACTAGGAAGAAAATGCGTTTCTGAATCGTATTATCACAAGAAATGAGTGTTGGGACTTGCACTTCATATTTGAGCTGAAAATATCCACACACGCTGGTTCGCAAAAAATTCAAAGTTTCTCCTTCAGCTCGGATGATTATGCTTATAGTTTTTTGGGATATGCAAAGCATCCTACTCGTAGAATTCCTGCCTCGTGGTTCAACAGTCAACGCCGCTACCTATTGTGAAACGTTGACTAAACTGCGGCGTGCTATTCGGGATAAGCGACCAGAAAGAGGAGACGATGTTCGACTTCTTCATGACAACGCACGCTCGCATATAGCCAACATGGTCAAAGCAAAACTGTTCCGTTTGAAATGAGAGGTGTCAGGTTAGTTGAATGAGGTGGCCACAACAAAGGCCCATCTCGCCCAATCCACTGCTGAGAGAATTCAGCATTAAGCGCATCTCGGACTGTTAACGCCCAGTGAGGAGGGGCACCATCTTGTTGGAAGAAAACATTTGGTACATTTGGTTTCTGAAGTTGTGCAAATGCGTATTGCTCAAGCATGTCAGGTAGTTGGTGGAATTAACGGTTGGTTCGACGAAAAAAAATGGGCCAATAACTTGATCATGTAAAAGCACGCACCACATCGACCTTTGGGGTGTCACGCTCGACTTCAAGGACTTCATGGGTATTTTGTGATCCCCAAATCCGCATATTATGACGATTGACCTTACCAGACACGTGAAAAGTTGCCTCATCTGAATACACAACAGACTTCAAAAAAATCTTCATCATTGTCAATTCGTCGTAATATTTCTCCAGCATGTGTTCGGCGTTGTAGTTTATCACTTGTTTCAAAGCTTGCATAAGTTGAACTTTATAGGCATAAAGTTTAAGACGTTTGTGTAAAACACGGTGAACAGTTGTTCCAGGAATCTGGAGCTGTCTGGCTGCTGATCTGATCGACTTACGACGGCTACGTTGAAAAGACTGGCCTACACGACCCGTTGCTAGTGCTTGGTCGACCCGTTGATTTCCTTGGTGATCACTTCTAGTGGTCATGAACTGTTCATACCAAATCGTAATTTGGGTCGAGTTGGTGGGCTCTTTCCTTACTGTGTCCTAAAATTCCTTTGAGTTTGTGTTCCAGATTCAGTTTTAATAAACCATGCCACACATTGTGCTTTCTCTCCGCCAGGTGCGACGACACCTAGCGTTATAATGCTGCGTCAAAAGAACTTTTAGAGTTGATAAACAATTTGTTGTAAACCATTTGTCTCTATCTGAAATAGTTTTTTTTAATACAATGATCAAAAGTTGTCTAAAACATTTTATAACACTCTCTAGATTATTTAAATTTGAATTGTTCTGGAGCTGCTAATTAAAGCTCGAATTCAGAATCAACGCACTAATGCTCTTGCCCAAAACCACTGTTGAATTTGTACTCAACAATCGTTTGATCAAAAGCAAGAGTAAGAACGCTCATTCTGAATAATGTCACTTTCTCTATCGAGTTGTATGAAAAGTCGTATGGACTTTTTTAACATTTTAACGAATTATTTCGCCCACAACAAAATAAGCGTTTAATCCTACCTATTTCAACGCACCATACTATTTTATGGACAGAGAGAGAGAAAAGAATCGAAGGATTTGAATATATGGACAATATGAAAAGCTCTTTGACTATCGCAAGCACAAGTATCATATTCTGTGTACTATTTGAGGTTGTTTCAAAATAATTATCTTCTCATAAAACATTTGATATCAAAAAATTCTAGGACCATTTAGAGTCTACCGTGGTTGAAACTTATTAATATTCAAAATGAATCCATGAAAATATGGTCCTAATGGTCAACATATGGATTCTAATGTGAGCCTGAAGCCTTAGGAGGGAATGTTCCGAACTCCTATTCTTTTCGTTTCCCTCTCCCTCTTTCTCTTTTTTCCCTCTTTCAGGTATTGAGAGACGTCCATTAAAAGGGAGCGAGAGAAGAAAGGCTCGGCGAATTGAAATTGACTCTTACAATCACAGGAATAGGGATCTTAAATTGGTTCTGGCTTGCACCTCGTTACATCAAACGAATGACTTGCAGGGAAAGGAGAAAAAATAATGAATAATTTCCATGCTCAATGGAAATCAATAAAGAAAACTGCCTTAAAAAAACTCGCTGAGTTTTTTTTTCTTTTTCATTTCGACGTCAAAAGAGAGTCAATGGGCAAATATTGTTTTTTAAATTTATTAAAGGTGAAATATGCATTCAAAATAAATAATAATATAAAAGAAATTGGGAATGAACTTTGAAATTTTGAAAAATTTACTTAAGCAGCATGAGCTTATTTATTTTGTACTAGCTATTGACCGCGACTTCGTCCGCGTTAAAGTCGAAATAGATAAAATCGCCTGCAAGTATAGATTACTTAATTCCCGAGATTTCGTGATGAGTCAGTGAGGGGCATTGCTCTTTTATATTAAGACACTGCCCCAAATAAATCGAGATCAGGAAGGAAAAATTAAATTACATACTTAGAGGGTACCCTAAATTGTGCCTTAACTTATATTTTATGTCAATTGTGTAAGCCTTTTTCAAGATATTAATTTTTTTTTGGCTGTAGCGTTCAAACCAGCGAACCAAACTCAATAAACTCGATATGTACGTACTCCTCTCATTAAGGCGAATATTTTTTATCCATGACTTGTTTGACTGCGATGAGCCGTTTTGGCGTTACTAACTATCTCCTCCCCCCAGAAATGACTCCCCCCCCCCCCCCTCGTCAATTTTTATTTTTTTTTATTTTTAAAGTAAATCTCACTTAGGGCGGTCCTAAAACTATGCATTGACGCATTTTTTATGGAAATGGGCTAAGCCTTTTTAGAGAAGTTAATTTTTTTTTTTTTTTTGGTAAAAATGTAGAAATGGCAGAAGCATTCATTTCGTCACTCCAAACACAATGTAAACGACACACCAGCTTTTCCTCTTATTGAAAAACACGATTTTCCTTTTTGAATCTGTATCATTATCTCGTGGTAGGCCTGTGCGAATGTATCATTCCGCCATGCCAATTTATTTGATTTTACGTTCATTGTTTTACCTTCGGGAGCCAAAATGAATAGAGAGTCAGGGCTGATGACGCGAGAGCAAGCGACATACAGTTGTCAATTAATATATATAAACTTTGTTGTACTCGACGAACTTGAAAATATGCTTCGCTCACGAAGTATTCGGCAATTATTCTCCTTATATATAGATTCGTAAGGAACAAAACCATAGTGCAATTTACTCATTACGACATCTGTTGACATTATATTTTTGCTGGAACCAGTTGTTGTTTTTTCTCGTGGGAATAAGACTTTTTCCCGCAGAAAAAAGTATCCTAAATGTTGACTCAGGTACTAAATAACATTCACAGCGAATTTCAACTAAATCCTTTCAGTAGTTTTGGCGCCAACCTCTAACATATAAACAGAGATACAGACAAACAGAAAAAAATCCTAAAACTATTGTTTGGGCTTCTGTATCGTTTATAACCATACAAAAATTCTAAAAACTGTTGTTTGAACTTCAGTATCGTTTATAATACACGTAGCAATCACTTTTTCTCAAAAACATTTAATGTAAATTTTTCGCCTCGCTACTATTTTATTATACAGGGTGAATACAAAGTCTAAATCGAAGCAGATATGTCAATTTTGATGAATCCAATGAATAGGAAGTTGTGGGTGGCCTATCTCATGGTGCACTTTTCATCATCCCAAATATGCAAATTAGGACACATTCAAAATTTATCTCAAAAACCGTAAGGGATAGAGAAAAAAACCCAATTGGAAACTTGTTCAGCATATAAAATCAAACAAAACGAAAAAAAATCATCCAAATCGGACCAACCAATCACCCACAATCACGTGGTGAACTGACGCCACAATCACCATAACACAATTGGGCACGGAACCTAACTGACGCCAAAACATGCCTTTATTTGCTTTTCCGCATGAAAGTGAATGTGAGTATGGTAATTTATGTTAATTTTTTTATTTGCATGCTTTACATGGTGGAAATATCAACATTCAGTTTTCCTTGTACAGTGTGAGTTGTTTGTAAGCTACAAACAGTTCACCACGTGATTGTGGGTGATTGGTTGGTCCGATTTGGATGTATTTTTTTTTGTTTTGTTTGTTTTTTTATGCTGAACAAATTTGCAATTGGGTTTTTTTCTCTATCCCTTACGGTTTTTGAGATAAACTTTGAAAGTGTCCTAATTTGCATATTTGGGATGATGAAAAGTGCACCATGGGATAGGCCACCCACAACTTCCTATTCATTGGATTCATCAAAATTGACATATCTGCTTCGGTTCAAAAAATAAAAGGGGGGT
This sequence comes from Rhysida immarginata, assembly GCA_023313115.1. Classification (NCBI taxonomy): domain Eukaryota; kingdom Metazoa; phylum Arthropoda; class Chilopoda; order Scolopendromorpha; family Scolopendridae; genus Rhysida; species Rhysida immarginata. The sequence continues at coordinate 23,807 of JAHWFO010007108.1, forward strand.
TCAGACTTTTGTATTCACCCTGTATACTAGCAGAGATACCCGGCGTTGCTCGGGATAATTATAGTTATAGGTCAGCAGAACAACCTCAAGAAAGATGTTGATTTGCTTCAGTTAAACACCTGCAATTTTTTTCGGGTATATAAAAAAGACTGTTATGGTTTCTTGTGCCTGGATTCGCCAGCCGAGGTTCGAATGCGCTCTCCCGACATTATTTATATCTCATGACCAATAAGTAAGATAACAGTGGTTCTGGAGGCTCTTTACCTGGCGGCAGCTTCACTTTTCCATTAGAGCAACATATTCCTGGTGGTTCCCATTTATATTTCTTTGCGTGACAATGGTTACATACGACATCCATCCTTCCTATTAGTACTTTAGAGTGATTATAGTAATCGTATTCAGAATTGTAATTAAATGCCGCTAATTTTAAATCAGAATGTCGATTCGTCACCCTTAATTCTTCCGTTCTACGTCGAACTTGTTGTACACGTAGCTCTCTTTCCTCCGAAGTTTCCCTTGCCCTTGATGTTGCAGCTCGCATACGTTCCTGCTGTAGACGAAGCTCTCTTTCCTCCGAAGTTTCTCTTGCTCTTGACGTGGAAGCTTGCACACGCTTCTGCTGTAGACGAAGCTCTTTTTCCTCCGAAGTTTCCCTTGCCCTTGACGTTGAAGCTCGCATACCTTCCTGCTGCAGACGAAGCTCCCGTTGTTCAGGTGTCTCTGACGCCCAGATAGTTTTTTTGTCTCTTAGCTGCAGGGTTTCTCTGACCAATGCTCTTTCTTTTCTTTGGTGGCATTACGATAGGTAATGAATTAATATCTTTCCTTTGAACGATTATTAAATAGCATAACACAGATAAATCGTATGCTTTTTGGTTTGATGATTCGAGTTGATGTATTTTTTGGAAATAAACTGTAATAGGTTATGCACTGCTAAAACGTGTCAAACACACACACACACACACCCACACCCACACACCCACACAGAAAGAGAGAAACACACACACGCACACACATACACACAGAAAAAAACACATACACACTGTTCCCAATCGACTGAACGCTTGTAAGGGAACTGAATGAAGACACGTGTATCTCCTTTGCCTCATCGAGAGAGACTGCCCTATCTATATCGTCTATTATATCCTTATATCCATTTCCTGTTCATTGTTACTAATTTTTGGAAACGAATGTTCTGTCATTTCATCATCATTTTGTGCTCATTGTTATTGGTGAATTGCACGTTGATACCATTGTTGATGAGAGCACGACGGGCCTAATGTTGCACAAACTTTGCCTTGCATTGTTGGTCATGTGATATCTGTTGCTGGTCCGAACGTAGTATTAATTGCGTGTTGATACCATTGTTGATACCTATTGTTGCACAAACTTTGCCTTTCATTGTTGGTCATGAGATATATATTGTTGATCCCTGCCTAGTGTTTGTGGATTGCGTGTTTATACCATTGTTGATACCTATTGTTGCACAAACTTTGCCTTGCATTGTTGGTCATGAGATATTTCTCATTAATATGCCCTGCCATAACCATGAATATCGATATTTATCAATAATTATTATTTTTCCGAAATCTGAGGTAGACAGTGACCTTCCTCATGTTTTGAAGGTCAAGTATGCAAAATTTCATCAATATCGGAATAAAACTGTAGATTTGCATAAAAAACAAACAAACCCACAAACAAACATCCAAGTGGAATTATCCCGGGCAACGCCGGGTACCTTTGCTAGTTATATATATAGATAGATAGATATAGATTTAGATTAGATTCGATTAGATTAGATTAGATTATAATTAAGTTAAAAAATTTTCTAACTCTTTGAATCAAGCTCAACTTTAAAGAAAATAGCATTTTCCAGAAATATTAATAAAATGTACGAATCTATTGGAATGATTTGAATTGTTCCACATAAACATGAATGGTTTCCAACTGAAATAAAAGTGAAATAAGTAAATCAAGATTCATACAGGCATTTTATCCTCATATTTGAATGAAGTTAGAATTTGCTGCAAAACAAGAAGCAATCATCATATGAAATAGGAATCAAAATGGCTGCTTGCAACAATGAGTTGTCCATACTTTCTTTATATAGTGCTTTACTCTGCAGGTGGCACTGAAACCGAAGAAATCGGGTTAACTTTATTGTCTTAATTCTTCGGACTGACCCTCCCATTTTATTTACACTTGACAAGCCAGAAACTGTGGACAATGGTTACTTAAAGCAGAGAAATAAAAAACGAAAACACATATGTACATTTCGCTGATAACGTCAGTTTCTTCAGCTAGAACTTGGAAATCTCTATTTTTACAGAGGTTTAGTCAAAAGTAGTGGCCAATTCGGGAGGGGGGGGGGGCTTAGAGTTTGACGAATTTTGGGCGAAGACCATTTACCACAATGGTATATCGCAATTTATTAAGAGCAAAGAGTGGGAAGAAACGTCAGTACGAATTTGAATGCCATAGACATTGTGCTACCTCCGTCAGCCAGTGTAAAAATATGGCAGAAAAATTGGTGATACGCGGGCTCCTTTTTCACTATTGCAAAAAATGGGATCAGTGCGCGAGCAGCAGCCGCCGAAATTTGCAGGGTGGAAGGTCAGGGTGTGACCAATGAACGGACAGCACGACGGTGGCTCTCCCGCTTTTCGTTTGGATACATAGGCCTGGAAGATGCGCCAAGGAGCGGAAGACCCAAAGAAGTGGATGGGGGAGCCCTACGGCAACAAGTGGAAGCCAACCCAGGCAGCACCACCCGTGGACTAGCGGCGGACATCGGGAAATCACAATCGAGGTTCTACCACATCCAGCTTACAGCCCCGACCTGGCATCTTCCGACTACCATCTCTTCCGGTCCGTGGCGCACTTCCTGCGTGGACGGCGCTTCGCCCATGTTAGTGAGGTTGAAGACGCCGTGCGCAAGGTGGAGATATCACCCAGGCCGTGCGTGACTATATCTCCACCCTTCCCGTGCGTGACTTTTTCGCCCAGAAACCGGAGGAATGATTTTGCGAAGGCATCCGCCAACTGGCTGATCGTTGGATGAAGACCATCGAGCATGATGGACTCTGCTTTGAAGATTAACAATAAGTGGTTCCTGTCTGGTGACCATTTAAAAGTTTGCGCGGTGATCGGCCACTACTTATGACTCAACCTCTGTATTGTAATTCGGTTTTTACTCCAAAAATGTAGGATTTATTTAAAACATTTTTTTTCCGAATTTTATAAGCCTTTCAAACTCTTAGCCGGCAACTTTATGGTACGGCATAAATGGCAGCATGAAACTCGGTGAGACTGTGTCACGTGAGTTCCTGTGTGTTTCTCCGGTTAGGGTGCTTTTTGAAGTGAAACTTCTTATGCGGCGCCAACAACTTGGGGAGTGAAATGCTAACATGAAACGCTTTTCAACAAACGTAAAACACGGATTGTTTACATTCCAGATAGAGCGTGACCACCTAGAGAGAAGGCCTCCGCATTGAAATGTAATACATTGTTATATCATCATAGTGCAAATTCAGAGCTTATTATTAAGTAGCGGAAGAATGGAGCTACTTATTGTTTTCACAATGTCCGTCTGTTTGTCCGTTCGTTCGTCCGTCCGTCCCCCTTCATGATTTCCGCATTGTTTGAGGTAGAAGGTTGTAATTCGGAATGTAGCATACTATGGCCATGTGCACCTCCGCTATTTAGTTTGGTTTTGATTGGCCCACTGGGGTCGGAGTTTCGGGGGACGGAATTTGGAGGGGACCAAAAGGTCTACGCGTATTTATGCATATAAAGGAGTGAAATTCGGTATGTAGATTCATCTAAGCAAGATCAACATTACTGTAAAGTTTGGGCCAAATTGTCCCAACAGGGTCGAAGTTTTGGGGGTGGCAGTCACTTGGTCTTTAGAACTATGGCAACATATGGCATGTGATATATCATTCGATCGGAAATGATGAGAAACGAAAGAACATAGAGATTTTTCATTTTCTAAATATTATGTTCGAGAAAATCAATTTTCATTTAGAAAAATGGGCGGGGGTTAGTTAAAAAGTGCAGGGGTAGTTAAAATCAATTTTTCATGACCTCGGCCCTTCCCTATACCTTACTCGGGAGGATTAATTTCTTGTTTATATTACTCTAAAGCTTGCGTAATAATTTTAACATTTAGAATAAGACATTTTACGTTTGCTAGATAATAAACTTGTATTTGTAAAAAATACTTTGACTTTTTTAAATTAATCTTTCATGTTTTAAATGATTGTGTTTTTAGTCATTATTAGAAATCCTTTTCACTGATTACATCATCCAATCTTTTTCACTGACTATTATCATGCATTTGAAGTTTCGCTTCGGTCGGGTGTCCCGCAACACACGAACGTTTTTCAGTTATGTGTTGTTCTGTAACGTAATACATTGTTGCATCATTATAGATAGTGCATTGTTATTCGTATTTCTACCAATAATAAGACCTGAATTTGCACTATCCATGAGGATGTAAAAATGTACTCAGTTTCAATGCGGAGGCCTTCTCTCTCGATGTCACGATTGTTCACAGACGAATCAACTTTCACAAAATACGGTGATGTTAATCAGCACTATATGCACTATTGGAGAAACCAACTTTGGTTGCGTGAAGTTGGTATAGAATCATTGGTTATAAACTAATTAGTCCTATTTGATTGATGGTATTTAGGATGGAGAAATACTGTATACCGAAAAAATCTGCTGGCTGAATTGCAAGTATTGGTTAAAGACCTACCCATTCACGAGAGAAAAACATTTGTTTCCAGGTACATTGCGAGGTAATAGCACGCAATGTAATAAATCGCGATTACAATCGGTAGAGGTATGTAAATTAGCATGCTAGATCTCCGATTTAGCGTCTCTGGATTATTTTTATGAGGTTACATTAGAGATGAAATTTATCGACAACTGCCAACAACTCGAAAAAATATGACTGAACGTATACAAAGAGTTTGCAGAGCTATCGATGACTCAGATACAATTACTTTCTCAGAAAATGTTTCGAAAACAAAGAAAAGTTAAAGAAAAGGTATACAGCAGAGTCACATATCGTTAGTTCTCAAAGTAATTCTTATCGGCATCCAACATCTTTTGCCAAGGTGCCTCCAGCTGTTCAATCCCCTTGCGGTAAAATTTGTGGACGCAAAGAAGTCTGTGAGTGCCTGCTGCAAGTCCGCTCGTTTGGAAATATTTTTCACGAAGGCGATTTTCGCAACCTTGTTTAGCAACCTTTTGGCCGGCTCGAACATCTTTCTCGAAAGCATCGCAGATGAGCTCGATGGGACTGAGGTCAGTGACCAAGCTAACCACCGAAGCGAGGTCATGTCTATGGAGTGTTCATCAAGCCATCCGGACACAATTCGGGAGCGATGGCACGGTCCATTGTCTTGTTGCAGGAAGAGGTCTACGAACTTCTAGGGGAATTTTCGCAACATTTTGCCCACCTTTGGTCTGTACTAGCTCGCTGAAATAAATACCGTATTTTACATCCGTATTAGACTGTAACAGTTCAATACATTGTTGAGACAATCCAGAAAAATCTTAAAAATTAAGAAACTCGATCGGAAATCTTGGCTTAAAGGGTCTTTTATCCACTCATTTGTAAACATTGCTCGTACCAGGAAGTTGTTTCATAATCTGATGGTTAATTAAGCTGACACCATCGTTATTTGCAGCAAGTATCCCCCTGCCGCATAACCATTTAAAGTATTGATGTTGTGGACCATTTGTGTAATTTTGTTCAATATTTTGAAATACGCAGCAACGTTCGCTGAACGGTCGTTTTGGACATACATGCGAGAGCCGGCTGGTTTAGCAAGTTTTTTCCACTGTAGCACGTCCATTCGCCCGGCGTTCTCCTCTTTCACCTATGGATGGTGGAACACCACAATTTCCACGTCGCTTATTTTCTTGTGTGATTTTTCTATGCGCGGTGCACTTTTATAACAGCAGCACGAGAACAATTCACAAACTTCCTAGTTTCGGAAATGCTACCACCCTTGACCCGAAAGCCAATGATCTTTCCTTTTTGTATGTCTGATAAATCGTTCCGTTTCTGCATTGCAACAATTGAAATGTTTTTTGCATACCTACAGCACCTAATCTGCTGATGACACATCATTTATTGCCTCATTCAGTTACTTCTGCGATTGGCTATTTAGCGCTGACATCACAAATTGGAGGTGATCACATTAATGTCACTCTGCTTACATATACACACATTGATTTTTATTAATATAGATGAACAGACCGAACCGTTTAAACACAAACTTCCGCCATTTAAAACACAGGAGGAAAGAGTAGTAAATTAATACGTATTTAAATTTAACAAATTAAAATGCATGTATTTGATACAAGCAATTTAAACTCAAGCTGGCAAATGTAACTGAAATATGGATCAACAAGATGCGATTTGCATCGTTTACCTATATGGCTAGTTTATCATTTGTGTTTGTAATGCTTTGTTTAATATCTGAAAATAGTTAACTGATATTGATAATAATAAGCTAATTATATCATATATTAAAATTCCACTTAGACATCATTTATTTTTGATGCATTATATATAAATCTAGAACGTACTCTTTAAAATAATTGCTATAATTCACACCATCCATTTTTTACAGAATGTCTTTAAAGAGGCTGAAATTTTAAAATGCATATCAGGTAATTTTTCAATATATAATAAAAGAGTAATCACCTAAGTAACTTTTTTTTCATCTTCTTTACGGGCGAAAAAAAGAAAGGCGGAGAGAGGGGAAAAAATGGGTTCTCTTGAATATTGTCTGAGCTAATCACATTTAACTGATGCCCCCGTCGGTTCCTCGACTAGGATTGCCTTTCCCTTGGCTGTCCCGGGTGACAGTGATGGAGTGTCGTGACTGTGGTCATTGGAATAATCGATAGGGCGTCCAACGCCAGAGGAATTCTGATCACCGTAATTCAAAAGATGGATTTTATACAGTGATATATGCATTGCCATGATTCAGCAGAAATTAAAGTGTAAGAGAGACATCAGCTCGTGAATGGGAATAAGGAGCCTTTGACATAGAAAAGGTAAAGCCCCCAAACTTTCTTTTTCTCCTTAGGCTTAATGGCCGCGCTTGATAGAATATATGTGTAAATTATTATCGGAATTTATGTAAAATAAGAAAATAAATTTAACCATTTCACAGCTTCAAAAATGCTGTCGTTCGCGATCATAATGTTGCAGATCATTTTACCTTTTACTAAATGAAATGTAATTATTACAATGATTCAATTTGCTGTCAAGATATATTATTGCTTTTCATAATTTTCACATTATATTTAGAGATTAGCATTTTTAACAACATACATTTCGAAACATGTAATATATTAATATGTTCTAGATATAGTCTCATATAAGCCGATTGCTTGTATAATTGATTCCAAGAAATTCTACACT
>JAHWFO010007108.1:40273-50677 GCA_023313115.1 Rhysida immarginata
CCCCCCCCCCCCCCCGCGAGACGATTTTCTCGTTTCTTTTGTTAAAAAAAATTCTTGATAAATACAATTATTGTATTGATTTCCCGATAATTTTATTCAACGATGAAAAAAACTCTTATTTATGTGACAAACCGATATTGGAAACGTACTCAACAATGGATGCACGCGCAACAATGCGGTTATTAATATCAGACTGAAAAAAGAACTTGACAGTCAGTTGTTGCCGAGCGAGGAGAGAGAGAGGAGAAGCAGGAGTGAAATTGTGGAATACGAAGGGCAAGCAGCTCACCTAGGAGGGCTTGCGCGTTTGAAGAAAAAGAAAGACGACGATAAACGACTGGACTACTGAACGGAGACATTTCTCAGAGAGCTGTGGACCTTAGACGAGAAGCAGCGTCAAGAATTCAGAAGCCTTGCGACCTCGACGACTCAATAATTACGTTCGGCCAGCGCCGCCATAGACGTTCGTATCAACAACCATACGACGACGACAGGAAAAGTAATATCCATTTCTTTCTATTTTCCGTTTTGGGGGCCTCGTGATAGAACTGATTTTGTTATCATCAATTCAACAACGTATTAAGAAATCTTTCCGAAGAGGATTTATAGCCATATTGCTCGTTCCTTGGGTCTAGGGTGGGCTCCCCTCTACTAACGTTACCCTACCTTAATCCGATATTATTAGTTTAGTTTTAGTTTTCGACCCTTCCCTCCCACTCAGTCCAAGTCTTTTCCATCCCCGACGAGGACAATTTTTTCAAGCGGTGACACTGTATTACGATTGTAGCCCCAGACGGACCCCTTAATTTCTTGTTGACGAACTCTATGCAGATTTTAAACCTAAAGTGAAAAGAAAAAAGAAGGAAATAATAATAAAAAATATTAATAAGGAAAAATTAAGAAAGAAGTAGAATAAAGAGAAAGACGTTTACCCAATTAATGAGACTTACCTAGAGTAATCACTTCAATCCAGGACTAGAAAAGATAAAAAACTAAAATAAGAAACCGTCGACGTTGATATTGAGATGATAGACTCATAAATAATCCCTTGAGAGTGTAGTAAACATCAATTAATTTATTACGACTGAAATTTAGTTTAAAGAAAAATACTTAACAGACGTGATTTTAGGAGAAACTGATACGATCGAAAAAACAACCGTTTCCCGATAACGACAAAAGGAATAATTAAGACTCAAATTTTGTTTAAGAGAACTTATTTGTGCGATATCAATTTTTACAGACATTTACTTCTTATGTTTTCAAGACGAAGTTGATCTCAATATTTTAGTGAAAGACAATAGAATAGACTTTTCTTTACTTGTTATTTTAATTAATTGCTTGTTGACTTTTTTTCTTTAGTTTGACCTCAACACCTGTGAGGTGCCTGATCTATTTAATTAATGTTTTAGAATTAATCTCTTGAGAATAAACGTTATCCTTCACAGGTCTTTAGAAGGGACCAACCAATTACGTCTGATACTTATTTTCCAATACGAACTAAAGATCTTATTTAATAGAATTGCGAATCACCGGATTGATCTGTACTCCCGATCAAGAATAGGGACGCTACAACACATAAATACGTACATACGTGATTTTTTTTTCAAAAATTCAACATATCTTTTCGAATCATGAGTCGATTTCAGCAAAAAAAAAAATTTACTTTCTGAAATGAACACATAGGCCTTCACTCTTAGAGACTGGTAGGCCAATACTGAAACTTTTTCATAAGTTTTTGGCCTTCACATTAATTCTATGCAACCATAAAATATAGTCGTGATTTAATTTTTCCTTCCTGATCTCGATTTATTTGGGGCAGTGTCTTAATATAAAAGTGAAATACCCCTCACTGACTCATCACGAAATCTCGGGAAATAAGAAATCTATACTTGCAGGCGATTTTTATCTATTTAGGCTTTAACGCGGACGAAGTCGCGGGCAACAGCTAGTATTTAATAATGCTGTAATTTCGTCAGAATTACTAAATTTCCAAATTATGCATAATAAACACCAAAGTAATTATAAGAAAATGTCAACCGGAAAACGGATCGAGAGATGCGGAATCCAAGAAGACCGGATGTCTGATGTTGAGCGTCAATGGTCTCAGCGGGAGCACTTCAAAGTTGAAACGTCATGCCGCCATGATGAACAGTTGCCCGATACGAATGCGTCAATATTTCTACCACTCAGTTCGACGCATATAGCATATCTGATGAAATAAATGATGCAGTGATAGAATTCAACTCATAGAGGGCGATAATGCGCCACAAGCATCAACATTAACAGCAGTGTACCAAATGTGATATACGAGGGCGGTCCGATAATAAAGGTACAGGTCAAATTATCCAGGACATATTCAAAAAAAAAAAATGTCGACACAATCATGTATACTACAAATGTTTATTTTTCAACATAGTCGCCGTGAACATTTAAGCATTTGTCCCAGCGCTTCACCAGTTTAAACCATTCCTTCACGGTACGTTTCTTGTCCAAATTAACGAGATATTGTCGAACTTCAACTTGCAATGCTTCTTAATTAGGAAATCGTTTGCCCGATAAAAAGTTCTTTAGAGGACCGAAAAGGTGGAAATCGGACGGGGCGAGGTCCGGACTGTAGGGGGGGGGGGTGGTGCTCTAGGATTTCTCGCTTTCAGCTAGGCTTTCATCTTGTTCGAAGTGTGAGGTCGTGCGCCATCATGCAAAAACCTCACTCCAGCGCATAATTGTCCTGGTCGCTTTCGACGAATGGCTTCTCGCAATTTTTCCAGTGTTTCGCAGTATCTGTCGCTGTTAATGATTGTTTTTGGGGGTAGAAAATCACAAAGCAAGACTTTGACATATATGTCGATAACACCGGTCGTTTTGTCAACTTGCTGTACGCCAGGTAGTGACTCAACGAACGAACCATTTCAGTGGTAACTGCTACTGACATGTCTTTATTATGTATGCATGAGACGTCGTAGCTGCGCGCGCAGATCTCGTATGCCCGTCCTCTGTACCTTTATTATCGGACTGCTCTCGTGTGGGTGGAGCGATGCAAGTGGGAGAATTTCGAAGAACACTTTCTAATAGATTCATTTAAGATTTTAGGGGGGGGGGGTTCTAAAAATTTAGGCGTTGACTACTTAGGTCATTTTGCGCCTTTTACGCAAGTTATATCTGTACGCAGCCCGGGACAAACACAAACATTCATGTCCACAGCGGGATTCGAACCCACGGCCAGGCGGACTCAAGAACTAGAAAGCCTACGCCCTAGCCCTCTCGGCCACTTGGCCGGCATTTAAGATTTGGCGAAAAACTAATGTCTTTTGACGTTGAATACATCCTACGTTTCGAAAGTGAGATGCCACGCTTAAATCGTGACTGTCAAAAAAAAAAGTTGATCATGAAAAATTTAACATGAAAACTGAGGAGGTGGCGTTCAAAAGGGGCTTAAAGGGCAAATGACACCAAATTAGAAGTTGATTTCATATAGTTTTGAATACTTTCCTAATACTAAATATCAATTTTATTTTTTTACTTTCATTTTAAATAAAGAAATCATAATTTAAAGGCCACTTCCGGTAATATAAATTCATTTTGAATTTTATCAGAAACTCCCGCGTTGCTTATGGCGTCAGCTTTGCTATCCGAGGCCGACGAGGTTTACAGTGCAACTAACGTTTTTGAATGGAGGAGCCCCCATTTCGCTTATTTATTGCCTCTTTCTTATAAAATTTGTAACTTTTTTTCTATAAAAACTTGCTGTTTTCTTTTTATATGTTACTTTCTTTCTGCTTATTTATTATCTCGATAGCGACATTTTTGATGTCATTTGCCCTTTAATTATAGAAAATTTGATTTGACGCATACTTCGCTTTAACTTTAGAAACTTTTTTTTTTATAAAATTATTTTTCAAATCACATTATTAAGGATGACATTTTATTTGAATACCAAAGTAAATTATGAGAAAGTTGAAGTAATTACAATTGTTATTGGGCCCGACTGATTAAAATTGCTATATTTGACTTTAATTTTAAGGCATTTTTAAGCCCTTTTTCTTGAAAAGCATTACAGTAGTCAATAGAACGGCAAGACCTATGTGATTTAAATAAAAATTATTTTTGGTCAAAGATGCAGTTAAGCCCTTCTGAATGCCACCTCCTCACCTATTAATGACAGATATATTTTATTTTATTTTATTTTTACAAGTGGAAAAAACCCCATTAACAAAATAAATAAATAAACATAAATATAAATTATATATACACAAATGAATCGCTGTTAATGCAATAAAAATATCACAAATTAAAAAATTTTTATGTCCAATTTTTTAAGCTTATCTTTATCATCGTGAAATAAGTCAAAATTTGTTAAATACATGAAACTATTAGCAAACTAAATATTTTTAGCGGAGTATAATAAATATGATTATTAAAAGAACAAGGATTTTGAATACAAAATAACATTGGAGTCCTAAGTTCGATGAGCAGGAATACGAAAAAATAACTCCTCTAATAAATCACGGCAATCAAGGTTAAAATGAATTAGATCATATAAAAAAAATTAAATCACGCGTAATTCTACGAGCTACAAGTGGTTCCAGACTCTACAACATAGGGATATCTCCAAGGCTATAATTGGCACTTAACTTCCAATTAAAAAATTTTAGAAAACGATTCTGAACACCTTTCCATTTTTATCATTATTATCGCACCACTTACAAGAGAACCCCACATAGACTAACCGCTTTAACAATAGAGTCTTTGTATGGCTATGTATGCTGAAATTTTTTCTTTTACGCGGTTTATTTTGAAAGAAACACAATTTCGCACTCTCTTGTTTTGCAAGCATCAGATGAGTAACATATTTTAATTTGGTGGAAATCTGTTACATACATGTTCGAGGGATTCCCTTGTTAGATAAAGTCTCAAGTGATGTTTGCAATGCATAACAGTCCTCAAGGCTTTTTACATTTCTATACAATTTGATGTAATCAGCAAAAAGGATGAGTTTCAACATCTAACCCCATTCTGATATCGTTGAAACATCTAACATCTATCAGAAATAAAAGAGGTCCCAAGTGGGTAATGCAATCGATATAGCATTAACCAAGGCATGTTTTATGTACAGATTGACTTTGTGCTGACATATATCGGCTGATGCAGATTGACTTTGTGCTGAAGTTTAGTCACGAAAATGCACGGAGTGTTCTAAATATTGAAGAGCAAAATATTAGTTCAATGTATTGTGGTTAAGAAGTGCCGCTAATTGTAATTTAAAAGATGATAGTATTATGGTATTTATGATATTCATTGTGTGAAACTAAATTATATCTTATTCGCCATGTGGCAGCTGACGTATTCTATGACTGAACTAGCGGCCGTGTCCGGACACAAACCGTCCGATTTTTTTCCCGGAACATATTTGTATTGTTTCAGAGACAATGATTGGAAACTTTTTGTCTCTCTTACGTTTAGAAGATGCGATTTGCATTTGTCCTAGCTGCATAGCTAAACTCAATCTGAGTGTACTATCAGAAAAGCCACCTCAACTTCCTATTCATGCCTTTAGTGGAATTTACATACACTGAGTGGCCAAAAAATTAAAGACACGCTATAATAACGAGATGGTCTACCTTTAGCTCTGATCACAGAAGATATTCTTCTTGGCATGGATTGAACAAGATGTTGATACCGTTGCTGAGGAATGTTGGTCCATGCTGACATAATGGCAGCTCTAATGTTGGATCAGTTTAGATGGTGGCGTTTCCAAGCTTTGAAGTGATCTTTCGACTTCGTCCCACAAATGCTCAATAGGATTGAGGTCAGGAAACTGATTGATGTTTCTCAAACGAATTTGGAACCGTTCGAGCACGATGGCAGGGTGCATTGCCCTGCTGAAAGTAACGATCTCCAGACGGGAACATCATAGACATAGACGAGTGCACATGATCGGCAACGATGTTCAAGTAAGCTGTGCTGTTCAGAGTTGTGTCTATAGATATCAAGAGACCCAGTATATGTATGAAATAATTTCCAACACTATAATTCCATCGACATCACTCTGAAGAGTTGTCGTTTGGCAGGAAGGGTACATGAACTCGTGCTGTTTGCGCCATAATCTGATCCTGCCATCTGCATGATGGAGCAGGAAACCAGATTCATCAGACCAGGCTACTTTTGTCCACTCCTGAAGTGATCCAATACGTCGTTCCTGGGCCCACAGCAGGTGCTTTTTTCTATTGTTCTCTGATACCAAAGGTACTCTTGATGGTCTCCTACTGCTAAAGCCCATTATTTGCAAAGTCCGTTTTGTTGTGCGTTGAGATATGCTTTTGATGTACCTGCATTGAATTCAGCTGTAATTTGTGGTGCTGTTGCCCTTCTGTTGCTGCATGCTACTCCCCTTATTCCTCTCTGTTCACCAGCTTTTTTCGACAAGAATAGTATATCGCTTGAATTTTTTTTTCTCAACTGCCACTCTCTAAACACTCAAGATACTGTTGTGCGAGAAAATCCTAAAAGAGTCGTCCTTTCAGAGATCCTGGCACCAGCTATTTTTGCACAGACGATCATCTCTCTTTCAAACTCACTTAAATCTTTCGTCTAACCCATTTTGACATTAACTTCCGTGATAACTACGTCGTCCGAAGCTGAGCAGCTCCTGATATAAGCAGCTCTGCGTTGTTACGTCACTCCTCGTCAATTGCGGACTAGTTTACTTTCAAATAAGGGGTCTCTCTAATTTTTGGCCACTCTATGTATATCTCAAGATTAGAGGTGTATAACAGATTTTTGACTCACAATACAGGATTAGCGAGAAACAAGTTTCCGAATTCAGAGAGCTCTGGAGTGCTTTCGACTGCCTAAAATGAGACTAATGTTGTAATACAGATAATTCCAAAGATGTGCTTGTCATTCATTAAATAAAAAATTTGAGGACCAAAATTTATCAACAGATAGAGCTGTAACACGACTGGTATTATATATACTTGCATATAGGATTGGGACACATTAGTATGACCACCTGCAAGTATCCGGAATATCCACCATTGGCGACAAGCACACCAGCTAGTCGACGTGGCAGAGAGTTAATAAGTCCTCGGAAGATGGTTCAGGTATCTGGGACCATTCGGCGATCAGTGCATCCCGTAATTCCATCACCGTGCATGGTGGAGGGTCCAGTTTGCGGACATGGCGATCGAGATAGTCCCACAAATGTTCAATGGGGTTGAGGTCCGGGAAGTTTGGTGGTCATGGGAGTAGCTTGAATTCATCCTCGTGCTCCTCGAACCAGTCGTGGACAATTTTGGCAGTATGGCAGGGAGCATAGTTCTGTTGAAAGGTGCCATCACCCTGAGGAAACACTGTCGACATGAAGGGGTTACCTGGTCTGCGACGATCGTCAGGTAACGATCACCATTCAGTGTACCTCCAGCGGTACCAGTGGACTCAGACCATACCACGAAAACATCCCCCAAACAATCACATTTCCCCCACCAGCCTGTCGTCTGCCAACAATGATGTCGGGATGCCTGTTCTCAGATGCTTTCCAATGAATTCTCGATCGTCCGTCCACTCTGTTCACCAAAAACCGCGACTCGTCAGAGAAAAGAACCCTTTGCCACTCGGCCGAGGTCCAATGGCGATAGTCCATTGCGAATTGGAAGCTTTTTCGGCGATGCACAGGCATCAACATGGGTGCTGTTACCATACGCCTGCTCCGGAGTCCCAACCTCAAGAGGGATCGTTGCACTGTCATGGTGCTGACATGCCTAGTGGCCCCATTGTTCATTTGCTGTGTTGCCCAACAGTGGCACGCCGATTGGTCTTGGCCAGGCGTCGTAACCGACGCTCGCTTCTAGGATCGATGGCCCGTGGGGCCTCAGTTACCCCTTCGGTTGCTTGAAACTGTCTGGTTCGTCCAGTCGCGGTGCACCTACACAACGGCAGCCCTAGAGCAGTTCACAAAGGTGGCCGTTTCTGAAATGCTGGCCCCCTTGGCCCGATAGCCAATGATCATCCCCTTTTGGAGGTCCGACAGGTCACTTCCTCTGCCTATGACGGCGACAATTGCTGTGTTAACGGATGCTATTACACGTCTGCTGTTGTCAGCTTTTAATGATATGCAATGATTTTTCATCTCCATACCATGGAACATTCCAACATGTTCGAGGAGAGGTGGTCATATTAATGTGTCCCGACCCTGTATATTGAACAAGTGAAACATCATTCGCTTTAGAGCGCATGCCCATTGGCATTATTCGTTGGATAATTAGAAGGCGGATTGTGCGCGAGAATTTATTACTTATCTGCCCATCATGCCTACGTTGCACGAAAAAGCTCTACTGGTAAATTTGATCTACCAGAATCAACAAAACTACAAAATTTAGAAAAGAATTCCGCCATATAAAGCAGATACGAAGAAGTCTAATGTCTCCGTGTGCCCAATCTAATCTAACTTAACCTAACCTAATCTAACCTATAGACGGATTTTTGTACTATTTATTTTTATTTAATAAATGACTAGCGCATCATTTGAATTATCTGAAGTATAAATTTTGCCTCATTTGGAGCAGTAGAACACACTCCATAGCTCTCTGAAGTGGGTAACTTATTCCTCGCTAACCTTGTACATTTGAAAGCCTTTCCTAAGTACTTAAAAATACTGCCACAAGATAGTGTGAGTTCAGGAACCAATGTCAGGAAAGCAACAACAAAACAAGTTAAAGTATCGTTTAACCAAGAAATTCTATTGTATCTTTATTGTATGTTCATTTCTATTATAGCCTTCTTTTATGTGGATTTTGCTAAGTATGAATTGTACAGATTAATAAGAAGCCTTCTTTTATGTGGATTTTGCTAAGGTAAGATATAATAAAGAAATTGTTTCTGTCGAAAAACGATTAGTATTTATCGTTGATCGACCGTTCTGACGACAAGAAACCAAAGGAAACACTTCGAACTTCAAAACTCTGCAGTGGAATTGACCTCACTTCGAATCGATGTCTGCATTCCAGAAAAATCGCCTTTGGAAAATAGTAGCACAGCTGAAGAGACGAAGGTTGTTTCTAGAGAGATGGTTGAAAATTAACAGCATGATCCTACGTCTCAAAATAGCAAAACGTTCCTCTTCGATAATATTGAAACCCTAAGTTTATAAAGGGTTAAAATGCCCCCTTAGTTTGTTAAAAAGTCCGCCTAATTTTATCAGGTTGACTCGGTTTTTCGTTTTAACGGCATGGTTCATTTTTATTTTAGGTAATCTATTTTTACCCCTTTATCTGCACATTTTAATACAACCTTCCCCAAGCTTTTTAATCAAAAACCTTTTTTCGAACGTATTATTTACAAAATGTAAAAGAGTTCTGTATTCTTTCCTTTCTCATCATTTCCGATCGAATGATATATCACATACCATAGTTCTAAAGACCAAGTGACTGCCGCCACCACAACTCCGACGCCGCTGGAACAATTTGGTCTAAACTTTATAATAATGTAGATCTTGCCATTAGAAATGTGCATACTGAATTTTACTCCTTTACATACCTAAATACCAGATATATCTTTTGTCCCCTCTAACTCCCACTCCCGTAATTCCGACCCCAGTGCACCAATCAAAACAAAACTAAAAAGTGAAGGTAGATATGCTCATAATAAGCTACATTCCGAATTTCAACCTTCTACCACAAAAATGCAGAAATTATAAAGGAGACAGATGGACATTGTAAAACCAATAAGTATGAATCGCTCCATTCTTCCACTACTTAAATGTAAACTCCACGGAAAAATTGCACTTTCTTTTTTTTTTTTTTTTTTTTGCATCATAACATTAATACAGGTTAATAAAGTACGAGGGGCGGTCGTAAAGTTCATACCTTAGCATAGAAGACATGATAGTAAGGCAACCAAATTTGGTGGGATCACCAATCCCTCTCCATACAAATTCCCTTCAAAGTCACACACTTCTGCCATCGATATTTCACTCGTGTTTCTACGGGTTTTTTGCTCTATTTGGATGTGTAAATAGACAGTCGTAAAAAAATTTCATGTTTCAAAATTTCCACAATCAGAATCGATTAAAAACAGTATTCGTTTTTGCCAGCGAGAGGGTTTTTAGGCTTTCTAGCGCAGTCTTCTAAACGGTGAAAAATCTGCGCCTTTTCAGGTTTATTTCAGAGAAGAGGTAAAAGTATCAGATGACAAATTCAGAGGAATAAGGAGGGTGCAAAATAACTTCTCGTTTTCTCTTTCTTATATAGAAGCGAAATAAAGCACGGCATACTGCTTATATAGCATCATCTGGTGGCACAACGCTATTCTTTTCGGAAACAAAAAGTCTCCTAGGTTGTCCACGATTCTTTTCCAGCGGCGTGGAAGGCGTTGAATATTGTAAGTATCGCGTTTGTATCTTATTTTTTT
>JAHWFO010007108.1:65677-99942 GCA_023313115.1 Rhysida immarginata
ATTATACCATTATACCATTGGAAACTTTCAATGCTAAGATATCGCATGTAATTACTTATGCATTACTTAAGCTAATAACCCTTCTTAATACGGATTATAAGGTCTTCACTGGAGTTTTTTAATTAAGACTCAAACTTTTCGCCGACGAGCTCATTGATCCCGGACAGTCCTGCTCCATTCCATCTCGCAGGATGTCCGACAATTTAATCACTATTCGATGTGCGATGGAGGAAATTTGTGCACGTCATCAAACTCTTGCTGTGTTAAGCCTTGTTTCTCTTCGAAGTGTTCCGTCATCTTCGTCTTCGGGCTTTTGCTATGATTATCTCCGCACTGTACGATTCGGCCACATCATGTGTGGCGATTAATGGTTCCACATCTTCCACCTTCGAACTCTTAAAAGGTGTCAGGTAGAGGTGTCCATTATCCCCCCTCCTCTACATTTTTTTACAGTTTTTGAATCGTTATCAAGGTGTTCGAGGATATGATCTGCCAGCTGCGTCCATAAACATCAGGACGCTGGCTTATGCAGATGACGCAGTGCTTTTTGCGTCCAATTCATATTCTTTGGACAGTTATAAAGAGACCTTTGTCCGCTTTAGTACTTCGACGGGGAGTTCCATCAACCTCGTCAAGTCTAAAGGTATTGCTATTGGGAACTGGACTGTGGACTATCTTAAAACTTTCCCAATAATATGGTGTGACGGAATAACAGTGTTAGGATATGACTTTTCTTTCCAACCATGCACTGGCAACAAGCGATTGAGAAGTGCATCACTCGCCTTGACAAAACTTCCGTTTTCCAACATCGATGTTTGTCAAGGGGAGATTCATCAAAACTCATGTGCTTCAAGTATTAACATCTAAATGCCTATTCGCCTTGCCCTCGCCCAAAAATCTTCAGAGACTACGTAGTGCGATCCATTACGTGCAGCATACCAGTTCACGCCGTATGAGACAGGAGGGTTAGGTTTACCTGATATCAAGCGCTATCTTATTGCAGCCATATTGGCTGTGATGATTCGGGTATTCCTTTTACCCCCTCCCATGTGGGCAAACTTTGTGTTTTCTCATTTACTGTTTTTCTTCAAGGTGAATAGGCTTCCATTACCTCCCTTGTTGCCAGTGGTCATGAATTTTCGACATCCTAAAATTTATGTGGCATTAGCCACCGACTTAGTGATTTTTCTCCCTATGCTACGTCGCATTGATCCACAAGAGTGGGGTTACCTACGTCTTGCATGCTTTTTCCAGCAGTCCGACCCAGGGGAGACAACTGATACCTTACGATTCTTCCCTGATTATCCTTGGGCAACAGTCCTAAAGCTATTAAAATCCTTTACTTTCGAACGAACTTTGTTCAACTACCAATGATCAATTTTCAAATCCGACTTTTGCATCACGGATTTTACTTCCTTCAACGTCTCCAACAGTGGAGGGTGGTCGAGTTAGCTGGATGCCTATTCTGCGGCGTAGACGAGGCTGTCAGCCATATTTTTTACGAGTGCCCGTTCGCAGAGTCGATCTGGGATCGTTTGAAGCAGCATTACAGGCTGGTACATTTTTCATATCAGTCTGTGCGCTTCTTCTTAAATGATTTCACCAGCAAGGTATTAAAACCGGACCTAGCTATTGCGATCGCCTTCATTAATACCTCGCAACGGGTTTCTTTGGCAGGCCCGTTGGAGTCGATCGCATGGTCAATCTCCATCACTCTCGATCGTATGGAGGAAAGTGGCCGTTCAACTTCGATCTTTTCTCCTCCTTGAATCGTTACGGCTAGGTCCATTTACGTTTGAGAAACGCTTCTCAACATCTAAGTGTTTATGCGAGGTCATCGGAGGAGACCAGACCTTCCTCCTCACTTTTCCGATGGCTTTTTTATACCTTGTCGGTTGTAAACCCCGAGCGGCAAGTCAGTGTGAACGGGCCTCTTATTTGAGGCATTTGTATAAGTTAAGAAGTCCTTTTCGGAATGCTAGATACTTATAGCAAGTGCTCCTAGACGCCTAGAAATTTAAATCTCACGATTAGGCGTCTGTTGAGGAACACCATCTGCCTTAGCTCCAACAGCCAAGACCGACCGATGCAGAAGCGATCGAGACCAAAGATCGGATCAGATGGTAGACGGCCGACAGAGACGGCAGGATCCTCCACGGCAGCAACAGAAGTTCCTAAGCCCATCTCAGCCCCAAGGGAAACAGGATTATCGCAGTGCCAGTGGCGGAAAGAAAAGAGGTGCCAATCAAGCGTGTACATGAGGGTGCGAGTTGAATAATATTCACGAACTGGTAAAACAGCCTAAGCTACGAAAGCCTAGACAGAGGTCTGCGATAGAACTCTAGTGGAACCAAAGTATCTTTATCCAAAGTACGAGCATCGTCGAGTGCTAAACTTCCTCGAACGGATAGGGAATTTTCTCGAGTGGGTGTTGGACACGCTAACAGCCACCTCGACGGTGGAAGGAGAAACGATCGAAGTAAAGACGAAGAGAACCCAAGACGGACTTCAGTCGAGCAGGCGAGTGGTTTAGAAAATCAAGTTTTAAACATTAATTGTGGTACCTCTGTTCCTTTCTTCCAAAAGGAGATTTCGGACCCACCGCTCGGCTCGAGTGCAGGAAGCCCCAAATTGGAACCCAGTACGGTAAAATCATTTTCAGAAGGAGGTGTCGTCAACGGACCAGTGTGTAAGGATACCGACTCGTTTCTACTTACCTTTGGCTCGGACAACCCTTCTGACATCGGCAAATTCCGACGAGTGATCGACAAGAGAATCACCCCGGATACCGGACCCCCCTCCTCGAGCGACGAGGACTTCTCAGAAGAAGCAGAGTTATTCAAACCCAGGCGGGACGAGGGCCCAGCAGTGAAATCCCGTGCATCGAATATAGCAAGTTGCGGCCACGCGGGGAGTTCTCGCTGCGAGTCGCGGTTGGCTTCTACGGACACTTTGCTAGTGAACAAAATACCTACCTGCTAATTCAATAATTAAGTTCATTAAGTATCTTATACATAAAATTCGAGAACATTACCTTTAACGGTTTTTCGCAGTTAGCAGCTAGGACTAGTCGAAAGATCCATTAAAGAGCGATATTGTTTGAAGGAATTTAACTTTGTACCTCGCTCCAAATTTTAGTATTCCTGATACTTAACTTGTTCTTTTTCTCTCTCATCAACAATGCCTGGTTCCACGCTCCAAAACCCGATTGGGTCACCGTGTTTTGGTTCAGCGGCGACGAGACGCTACGCCCACTTCGCTCACAACGGATCGAGCCTCACCTGGCTGGAAATCGAGTGGATCCCATTTCAAATCTCGGCTAAGTTGTGTTAAGCCCCGTAATAGGGCCAGAAGACGATGGGTGTAATTCCTATTCTTACCATTTTTCAATTTTATTTGTATTTCGTAATTTTCAAGATGTTATTAAACTTTGATACCAGAAAAACTCGTCTCCCCCTCCTGTCTCTGTGAACCACCATTGCCAAGCTCTGGGTGGGTGAATTCTTGTTCTTATATTCACCCGGCATTCGAAAGGTTTTGACACCCGCTTATATTCAAATGTAGTTTAAATTGTTCCCGTGAGTGGCACCATGATAGCACACCTTCAAGATGCTGCTGTACTGGACATTTGTCAGAAGCAACGTGCTGTGAGAACGAGACAGTGGGAAACATTCAGAAACATCTCTTTGGTAAACATCCCTTCGCGGAACGAAGTTTGAAGATGACAAATCCCTCGTTAACGCTGCTAAACAGTGGCTCAAGACTTTTACCGTGCACCTATACATGTCCTCGTTCCAAGGTGGGTAAGGCAGTTGAAAGGGACAGGGATTATGTGGAAAAATGACATGTTGTTCCTAATGGATGTATCTATGACCTCCATAAATTGTAAGGGTGTAGAATAAAAAATAAATTTAAAAAATATTTTTCATTACTTTTGGAATGACCCTCGTAAGAATGACGTCCAGGAAATTCATGAAAAGGTTTAAGGAACACAAACGCTCAGTAACCAACGATATCGGTGAATCAGCATATGCTGAACATATAATCAAACATAGACATGACTTTGGGAAAATCGACGATATCATGAGTATAATGACGATATCTAATGATCAAATAAAAATCGGACTCTTCGATAACATTGAAATATTCAAGACCAAGCACAAGGACTAAAATCTATTAAATAATCAAGTAGAATTTGATTTTCAAAATTATTCCTCAACTACTGTAATTTTCTTATTTCGATTCTGTTATATTTCCTTTTCTCTTCTTGTTAGAACCAGCCAATCAGAGAGTGGCCAATCGGAGAAAAATTCTACCGTTTATCTCCGAACATCCAATCCTCATTGGAGGGTTCAACACATGCGCTATGTACACTATCTTGCCAAAGGTCATGGGTACATTACTTAAAAATGAGGCATTCCCATTAAATTTAAATGTTGTCGTTCATTTCAACATTACATAACGAACAATAACGTTTGGAGGCTATTGTCACTTGTATGCTGTAGGAATGGCTCAAAGAAAATAGCTTTCGTATTTTGCTGTGGCTATTCGTAATGTTTTTGATGTTTTGAACAGCTGATTAGGGGATGAAGGCTCTTAATACGAGGGAAGATCAAAAAGTAAGTTGCGCTTCCACGGTATGGCCATTTATTACACCACCTATACAAAAGCAACACGGCTATAGCAGCATACAATGCAGATTCACTTTTCCACATAGTCCCCAAGAGACCCTAAACATTTATCCGAACGATCAACCAACTTTTCGATTCCGGATGCACAGAAATCTCCTCCAGCGTCTTGTAACCACACGGTGACAGCCGCTTTCACCTCCTCGTCGTTTCGAAATCGTTGTCCACAGAGTTCCGTTTTGAGTTTACCGAAAAGATGAAAGTCGCATGGCGCTAAGTCGGGACTGTATGGAGGATGTTGCCAAATCTCCCACTTGAATCGCTGCAGTAGTTTGCACGTTTGGCGGGCCTTGTGAGGTGTTGCGTTATCGTGCAACAAAATCACACCGGCGCTCAATTTCCATATACAACAGTGATTTCACGATGAATGTCCGTGCAATTCACTTGTTTGGCCCATAGAAATCGGATTGCTGCTCGCACCTCAAGTTTGAAGTGGACATACAGTTGAGGCGCCATTGCTTTTAGCCCGCTAGTCACACAAAACACGACGGGAAACCACAGCAACCGTCCTATCACGACGTCTAATCCCTTTCTCCGCTTTGCCCAAGATTGCGACACACAGCGCGCTACTGCGGCGAGTTAGTGCAACTTACTTTTTGATCTCCCCTCGTACGAAGGCTCTTATGTAGCGTGCATTCGCCTTCCGTATTTTGCTCTGGGCTATCCGTAATATTTTTGATAACCGTCTAACGAATTCCGGCATGTCAGGGTCTTGATACGCATGTTTGTTAAGGAAAGACGGCATTGCAAAACTCCTTCCTTCGAGAGTACAATTGTTGAATGCAACCTTGCAGGCAAAGGTAGTAGAGAGACGTCAACCCTGCTAAACATCCCCAAATCATCTGTTCAAAACATCATCCGAACGTGGAAAGATAAGAGTACGGCAAATGTTCAACCCAGGACCGGGAGACCCAAGATTATGCCGACCAGAGACCGAAGGGCACTCCACAAGACTTGTGGACTTATGCCCGAGAGAATACGGAGGGTTGATTCAGATACAATGAGACGACTTTAAACGCCGCGTATGACCTTGACGGAATGTGATTTGCATGACTCGTCCACTATTCATGCAGATTAGCTTTGTATACACTTGTTGCTGTTATTTGGGACATTTCGTGCTGAAACATGGCTTCCAAAATCACAGCTTTTTGGGGAGGGTATATGTTTGGCCTTACCGATGCTAACTTCAGTCTTCGTGCATTGTGGAATTATGCAAACGAAATGGTATTGTGGTATCTAAAGCTACTGTGGGTCGAATAACCAAAAAAAACAAATTGCGACCATCTAATGAACGTGGACGAGCAGAGAATCAGACCAGAAACAAGCCCCAGCCAACACGCCCAACTCAGGTGGTTCTAGAAATCCGGTCTGAAGTGCTGAAAGTAAATCCCCCCACTCAGAGAAGTCTAGCCCAAAGGAAAGGTATTTCACAGGCAAGTCTCCAGAATAATTCATGACAATCTTGGGCTGGAGCGACGTCATAAGGCGCGCGGTCACACAACTGAGTGACTGAACACAACTGAACACTGCCAAGTCATCTGTGGCTTACTACAGTAAGATGGAACAGGAGACGGGCATACGAGTTATTCCCTTCTCTCATGTGCCTGTAAAATCTCCTGACGCATCACCGATGGATTTCTGTGGTTTTGGTCTCCTGAACGACGGCTCGGAAGTTGCCGATGGGCTATGGAAAGTGTGTCAGCAGGTGTGGAACGAACTTCCCATGGAGTCCCTCAAACTCAGCCTACTTCAGTGGAAATTACGGTGCCAGGCGATAGTCCAACAACGTGGCTCTCACATCGAACACAACCGATGGTGGCGCCATGGTATTACACCATCGTAACAGAACTGCAAAGTCGTCTCATTTTATCTGAATCAACCCTCTGTAGAGGCTGTGATAACAGCAACTAGATACTAAAACATGCACTTTTGTAAGCGTTTCCATTAAAATTGGTGATGTCCTATGATTTTTGGCAAAATAGTGTACAAACAGGTTGTATAAAAAGTCTGGTAACATGGCAGATATCTCAAAGCTGCCAGGTAGGCGAGATCTGATGAGTTTGATTTATAGGTAACTAGCTGATTTGCCCGACGTTGCTCGGGCTGTTTGTTTGATGAAATTTTGCATTATCTGAAAAAGCCTTAATAAAGTATATATTCTCTTTGGAAAACGAAAAGAATTCTTTTAAATGATCGCACTGCAAGTTTGTGTCCAATTGGCTTCACCCAGGAAAATTCGACATTGCATCCTTAACATTTTAAAATATCAAAGAAAGACTATGAGTATTGATTTATTTCTTTCTATGTTAAAAAACACTTAATAGATGGATTGAGAGAGTTAAGGAACTCTGTGTAAAGCCTCATCAGCATCTCTGACCAATATGTAACCGTTTCAATAGAGTGGTATTCAGTCATAGAGCGTGGAATTATGTCCGAATGTGGTTGTTGTTTATACTGATAGTATCAGTTTTAGCAGTAAGGATCGGCATCTCACACAATCAGTTGAGATCTTTAGAATTTTCTGATATGTTTAGATAAACATATCAAAAAGGGAGATCACAGAGATTGCAACAACTATCGAGGCATTTCTTTGCTCAGCATTCCTGGGAAAGTGTACGCTAAGTGTCTGGAAAAGAGAAGTTGGGAAATAGTCGACTCCAAACTGTCGGGGGAGCAGTGTGGTTTCCGACCTGGCCGAAGCATGACGGATCACATCTTTGCTTTAAGGCAAATCTTTGAGAAATCCTGGGAGTATGCAAAAGAGGTCTACGCTTGCTTTGTGGACCTCGAAAAAGCATATGACAGAGTTCCTCGGGAGAAGCTCTGGCAAGTGTTGCAAGAGTATGGAGTGGATGGGCAATTACTGGTTGCTATCATGTCTCTGTACGAAAGCTCTGAGATGTGTGTCCGAATAAATGGCATTAAGTCAAGACCGTTTAACGTGGGTGTTGGACTCCACCAAGGGTGCGTACTGTCGCCCCTCATTATCTTTATGGACTGGATAGACAGGGGCAGCCGAGGCGATGAGCGTGTTTGTGTGGGCGACTGCCTGGTGCAGAGGTTGCTCTTTGCTGACGACCTTGTCCTCCTTGGATCTTCTCGCACGAACCTTCAGCATGTACATTTGCAGCCAAATGTGAAGAAGATGGGATGAAGATCAGTGTGGCTAAAACTGAGGGTCTGGTCCTTTCAAGACAGCCTGCTCAGTGCTCTCTCCATGTTAGGGGAGCCTCATTGAGACAGGTGGAGAAATTCAAGTATCTCGGGATTGCATTCACGAGTGATGGACGGCAGGAGAAAGAACTGGATGCTCGGATCGGTGCAGCAAGCTGTGTCAGATGTGAACTGTGGCGATCCGTGGTAACGAAACGCGAGCTGGGTAACAAAGCCAAGCTCTCCGTCTTCAAATCTATCTTTGTCCCCATTCTCAGCTATGGTCATAAGGCTTGGGTAATGACCGTAAGTGCGATCGCGGGTACAAGCGGCCGAAATGAGATTCCTGAGATGTGTGGCAGGTGTTATCCTAGTAGATAGAGTGCACAGCAGCACAGTAAGGGAGTCTTTATTTGTTGAGCCGCTACTTCTCCGCATTGAGAGATCTCAGTTGCGCTCGTATGGCCACGTGATACGGATGCCGCAAGCTGGTCTTCTTAGGCACTTGTTATATTCCAAGCCGGTGGGTAAGAGACCAAGAGGTCGGCCTAGAACCAGGTGGCTAGACTACACGGAGAATCTGGGTTCGAGTCGCTTGGGTATTAAAAGGTAGGACATGCGCCTGATGGAGGAAGATCGCGATCGCTGGAGATCCTCCATAGGGCTGCTGCCCTCGCGACCCTAACGGATAGGCGGGTTTGAAAAGTAAGTAAGTAAGTAAGTAAGTTTAGATAAACATTTTCTATAACTTCTCTAAAGAAAGTTACTACACCTATAACTTCTCTAAAAGAATTTACTAAATTGCAAAAGCCATATGAAAAATAAATTTTCTCCAGTTATTAGCTCATGAGGTAAAGTACCTACACATTTTCAGCAAAAGCTTGAGCAACTGCACGCCTAGAAATTGTATTCTCTTATTTGTTTTAGAATAATTTCTTATATCTCTCCAAAGATTTTAATAAAAAAAATAATAATGATTATTTATTTATTTATTTATTTATTTATTTATTTTTATAACCATCCCCCTTAAAACGTGAATCATACCTGACAGGCCCTGGACAACACCACCTATAAAGAAGGCCTGGCACAGAAGCGTCATATATTGTTACATCACACAACAACGGCTAATGTTAATCGTATTTCTACCACCGTCTATAGATGAACATGGTCATCGAGCTTCGGCCATTTTCCATTGTTTCGAGAAGCTAAGGAAAACAGATCGCGTCCTACCAATACTACCTAGACAGCAGGCCTGGTCGACCAACTTTAAAGCTTAATATTGATAGAAATAGGATTAACAATGGTCGACTAATGCTGCTGTAAGAATGTATGGTATTTCCGTTATCAGGCTTTCTGTCTAGTTGGTGTTGACTAAGGCCGACCGTGATCTGCGATAGAGTTTTTCATTGAAACTGAAAAAAGAAAGTAAAGTCTCTATCTGTCGATAAGGCGGTCGGTACATGCAGCGCCACTTTTCAATAGAGTTCCCGCCCTACCGGGAGCTAGAAACTTTAGCTTCATTTTAACAATGAAGCTCGATGACCATGAATATCTATAGACCGTGATTTCTACCAATAATAAGCACTAAATTTGGCCGTTTGATGATGATGTAACAATGTATGGCATTTCTGTATGCAGC
Source organism: Rhysida immarginata (assembly GCA_023313115.1). Taxonomy (NCBI): domain Eukaryota; kingdom Metazoa; phylum Arthropoda; class Chilopoda; order Scolopendromorpha; family Scolopendridae; genus Rhysida; species Rhysida immarginata. The sequence goes on from JAHWFO010007108.1 coordinate 75,158, forward strand.
CTTCTGTGGGTGCGTTCACTTATTCACTTGGAGTGACTCCCGCGACTCTGAGTCATTCGCATTCCGTTTCTTTATTTGCTCCGAGTCATTTGGTCTCCGTTTCTTTATTCGCTCGGAGTTAACTCCCTTGACGTCAAACATCAGGGTACACTTGGAGTCATTCGGAGTTTGTTTCTTTATTCGTTTGGAGTGCGACTCGGGTTAACTCCCTTAACTCGTGCTTTCAAGCTGGAGTCATCGGAGTCAAAAAATTTAATGAGAAAGACGACGCAACAATGAAGAGTGCCAACAAAGTTGCGACTTCAACGATGATTAATTTTGTTACAATGAGATAACGTTTGCGAGTGCGCTTATTAGGAACCGTGACAACCACACAAACAAGAGAAGAGAAGACTTTATTCCTTCAAGCTGGCGCATACGTTGTTTAACCATCAACATGGTCGCCTTTACCTTTCGAAAGTGCACGATCATAGCCTACCATAATTGGTTAGCCTTCCATTGTTGTAGGCTTGGCACGATACAAACGAAAATTTAGCTTAAATTTATCGAAAATTTGATTCGAGACAATTTCTTCAGCATAATTATTAATTTTTAAAAGCTTTTATTAACTTTGCTGTGTTAGTTTGTTTAGGTCAAATCTTGTAATCAATATTAAACCAACTTTCCGACAAGCTAGGGAGGTGCAATTTGACACACTTATGCAGAATCGATGACAATTTATGATAAAGAAAAAATTTTCAAATCGGTTCATTGGTTCGTGTTCTAATGGTACTAACTCATTACTACGAATTGATTGTTGTAACAATTGGACATTTCGTTATGGCGAGAGGTAAATGTATCTATTGTTTATTGTTGCAAAATTAAGCTGTATTGTTGCCACTAAATAAAACATTATAAAAGCTTGGTTTGATAAAACCTTTTTCCTCTTATCTTGTTATATGCTCGATCTCAGTTTCATCTTTACGCATGGGGCCAGGACTTCGTGATCTAGAGGCCACCCTAGCCTCTGTGATAATAAATTAAAATTACAATTATGACCAGAACTTTGTTGTTATAAAAATAATAAAAAATGAAAACTGTTATTGTTTATTCCTGTTAATAAAAAATAACTTAATGTTAAAGGGTTTCCATAACCAAACGTACTATGGCACTGATCAAGCTTTTCTGATGCCTCCGGAGGTTGCGTAGAGGGAAAAAATATCTTGAATCGTTCACAAGCAGTTTTGCCAATTTAGCAAGGATGTGTCCAATTTAAAAACCCATTTTCATTATTTTGTGCATTATACATTAATTAACGAAGTAGTATAATATGTTCTTTATTAATGAATGATTCTATACTCATTTATAAATGTAGAAGATAAAATAATAAATATTAAGAATAAATAATAACAAGTTCACCAATGAATAATGATGAGAGTTTTTGAAGAGAATTGATGACTTTTAAATGAATGGTAGATGGTTGATGTGCGATTGTTTAATTTATATTAAAAATGTCCAACAAAAGACAAGCGCATGTAAAAAAGGCTAAATTGGCAATACTGCCGAAGCCGACGCGATCTATACCAACACCACCTCTACTCAAAGCCTGAGCGCGAAAATTTCATACATTGTTACATTACGATAAAAAGTCATCTTTAATCGCATTTCTACCAATAATAAGCCCTAAATTATGACTTCGTATCATGATGTAACAATGTATGACGTTTCCGCGCTTAGGCTTTCTCTTTAGGTGGTGTTGTCTATACAAAGCCATGGCACTACGTCACTTGGCATTGTTGCGTAGCCGACGAGAAAGACAGGCCCCGGCACTGAAAAGTCACCTGACCATAGTAGTCCGAGTAACAATCCAATCTTCATTGTTTCTAACAAACGAAAAAACATTGATTGTTGAAATGCAAGCTAGAAACAATGACGTTTGGATTGTTGCTCGATCTACTTTAGTCATGTGACTTTTAAGTGCCCCGGCCTGTCTTTCTCGTTGGCTACGACTGAGACAGGCAACGCAACTTTCATTGTTCGCAACAAATGAAATACATGGAACGGTTTTTCGTTTGTTGTAAACAATGAAAGTTGCATTGTCTGTCTCACAATTGTCAGTTTGATGACGCAGTGCTCACCGAATGCTAAGGCCTTATCTTTAGGTGGTGTTGAAATCCAAGATGGAGACAATGAAAGTTGATTGTTGCTCAGACCACTATGGTCAGGTGACTTTTCAGTGCCGCGGCCTGTCTTTCTCGTTGGCTGCGGCATTGTTGAAATCCCATCGGTTTTCGTGACGTATTTTAAATATGAATTTTGTATTTTAGATAACTAAGTAAATACAGTAGAATAAAATGCATTAATGCCAAACATGGGTCATTTACTTTTTTAATAAATCATTTTACTTTAAATTTTAAATATCCTTATTTTGTTCTTAAATTTATTTTTGCAAGACGTCACAAAATCCATCTGTTTGCATGATGTCATAAAATCAGTGCCATGGCTTGATTATATCGCGTCGGCTCAACACCTCCTAAAGAGAAAGCCTGTGCACGAAAACGTCATACATTGTTGCATCATCTAAGTAGGGCATTGTTATTCGTATTTCTACCAATAATAAGCCCTGAATTTGCACTACTGTGATGGTGTAACAATGTATGACGGTTTCCGTGCAGAGGCTTTCTCTTTAGGAGGTGTTGGTCGGCTTCGATACTACACACAAATGATTGTAACGATCAAAGTCTTCGATTGTTACGTCGTTATGTTGACTCTCGAGGCTAACGAGAAAGACAGGCTCCGGCACTGAAAAGTCACCTGACCAAGATAGGTCTATTAACAATCCAACCTTCATTGTTTCCAACAAAGGAAAAAACACTGATTGTTAAAATCCAAGATGGAAACAATGAAAGTTCCATTGTTAATAGACCTATCTTGGTCAGGTGACTTTTCAGTGGCGGAGCCTGTATTTCTCGTTAGCCTCGGTTGACTCTGAGCCATGACGCCAGTACTCTGATCACGTGATCACACTGACTCGGAGCATGACTCCGAACGAATAAGTGAACGCACCCTGTATAGGTGGGGTCAGCGTTGCCAACCGTGTAATAATTATTACATTTGTGCATTGTTTAGCTTGTATTATAACATTATCCAACAATAAATATCCCCATCTAAAAACCGGTAAGTTGGCAGCCCAGGATGGTGTTGCCCTGGCACGGAAAATTCACCTGATCTTCTTAGTCGAGGCAACAATGTAACCTTCATTGTTCCAAACAAATGAAAAAATACTGAATGCTAAAATTCGACATGGAAACAATAAATATTACATTGTTGCTTGGACTAAGATGGTCAGGCGACTTTTCAGTGCCAGGGCGTGTCTTTTTCGTCCCCTGCGGCATGTATTAATTTCATCAACCATTGTTCACTCAGCCGATTGTTAACGCAAACACCACAAGCTGATTGTCCACACATGCAAGGAAACAAATCTAAACCAAGTCTATTTCATATATATAGATATAAAGATTATTAATTTCTACGTTTTTAAGAGACTTATCTACCTTTTAATATTTTTTTCCATCATTGTGGTAGTAATACACGGCTGTGTGTTAAATTTTAACTTTATAGCTTACTTCTAAGTTGCCTTTTAAAACCGGACAAACATACTTACATTGCTTTTTATATGTATGGATAAGGGGGTGGGAAATTCATTGCCGCACTCAAATTTGACTTTGACTCACAAATTTAAGGTCATCCATTTGCTAATTCGAAAACTATTAAATATAGAGAAAATTTTCCGATTGCTTCCCTGTAGAACAACACCACATTAGTCTAAAAACAATTTTTAAGCACACCCTTCCCCTTGATAGTTTTTGAGAAAATGGACGAGAAAGAGTCACTCAAGGTCAGCTCTATAAACCACACTCATAAGATCTCGCCTACCTGGCAGTTTTGAGATATCTGCCATGTTACAAGACTTTTTGGACACTCTGTATAGTGCGCTTTTCATACTTTGCTTGGCTCTGTAGATGAGGTTTACTTCAAAACGCTGCAGCCACTTTATTAAGAAATTTTGTATTGTTTTATTATTAGACCCTTGTTTTTCATTCATTTATTCCTTCCGGCAATAACAGATCCTATAATGCTTTTGCTTCTTAAGGCTTTATGTTCACCTTCTACGAGGGTTGTTCAAGAATTTTTGCCTCCTATTCCGTAACTTTTTTTATATGTGAACCGATTTTAAAAATTCTTTTTATATCTGATATTAACATTTATTTGCCTTCTATATAATGTGCTGTTCAATTTTCGACATAGTCCCCATCTCTTTCCGCGCCAATTCGTGACTAGTCGGATGAACCCGTCGGAGAGGAATTCCGGGGTTGTTGTCGACCCTAGGATTGAATGGCAGATTTGGACCCTCTTCTGCAGAACGATAACTCCCGCCCGCACTCGATCAAGACACACAAGAGGCGTGCAACGCGTACAGTTCAAAGACGAAAAACTGCAGATCAAAGATGATAGAATTTGCACCTTGCGACTTTCACTACTTCTCAAAAAAGGGACATAAGTTGCGTTCTGACGACAAAGTGAAAGATGCCATTCAATCCTCGTGTCGACAACAACTCCGGAATTCCGCTCCGACAGGTTCACCCGACTAATCACGCATTGGCGCAATGCGTGGAAAGGAATGGGGACTATGTCGAAAAGTGAATAAAGCATTACACAGAGGACAACTGTAGGGAGACCGGGGTTGGTTGTTACAATATTTACTGTTTAATTTTTCACATTTTTTAAAATTACTTTGAAGATATTTAAAAAAATAGCATTCAATTCTCCAAACATTCCTTTAATTGCAGTAATTAAATGAATTATTGAAATTGCAGTAATGAAACAAATTATTATTTTCAAAAAATTGCAGTAATTAAATAATAAATGATATTATAACTGGAGATAAGCCTACCGAGCATCAGGTAAAGATTTTTTCTATCGAAAAATGGAAGGAAAAATTCTGCAACCTGGGTTCGAACCAAGAACCTCGGCTGTCATGGCCGACGCCTCTAGTAGTTGGACTATCGCGGACACCCGGAGAGCCATGCTGTCTCAAGGTGTCTTAAAGACAACCAAGTTGCCATGGTTGAAAGCCCAATGGGAGGCGGGCACCTGGCTCACAGATCGAGAATCTCTCCTATGCAACCATCAGAAAGTTTGTGGAACTCACAGATAAATTAAATAATAAATGATATTATAACTGGAGATAAGCCTACCAAGCATCAGGTAAAGATTTTTTCTATCGAAAAGTGGAAGGAAAAATTCTGCGACCTGGATTCGAACCAGGAACCTTGGCTGTCCTGAACCTCAGGATAGCCCAACTGGTAGAGGCGTAGGCCATGACAGCCGAGGTTCCTGGTTCGAACCCAGGTCGTAGAATTTTTCCTTCCATTTTTCGATAGAAAAATCTTTAATTGCAATAATTTTTGAGTAAAAAAAACTTTATTACATTTGTAGAAACTTTCCGTCAAGAGATTGACGCGGATCTGGTTGCTTAGAACAGCCTGGTGTAACAAAAACATTTGTTTGTTCAGGTGATTCTAGTAGGCCAATCGAACTTCTATGTGTTTCATCATAATTGGAGTTAGGCCTACGCGTGACAAGTCTTCTGAAGTAGACCAACATCACGTTGATCAGAGGGGCTATCAGATTGAATTGTGATAGGCCTACCAGGAGGCTGATCAGAGGACGCATCAGATTGAGTTGGAGCAGTAGCAGCAGGCAATCCCTATCAGTGACAAAAGAGGGAAGGAAGTCATCACCTGTAAAGACAAAGCGATCAGTTGGAAATATCCATGCAACCCTGAATCCTGCTAGAATGTTTGCTGGTATAGCAGCTAGAGGTACGGACTTTGCCACCACTAACAGTGTAACATCCTGCCCCGAACACAAGTAACAACTAGCCCCCCCTCCCGAGAACCACGTTAACCCTATCAAATTTCTGAGCCTATCAATGGAAAACTTATCTTTCAATCAGTCTAGTTGGCAGGAATCAACTCTTAATAGTCAGTTAACAGATAAGATTTTTCTGGACTTGAAAATCCTAAGTTGACTACCCAAAATTCTAACAAAAATCTTACCTTTAAGAAAAACGCATGCACGTTGTCCGTACCAATGGAGAAAGAAGCATCACGTGATACTTCTTCTTTGTTTCACTTCTTACCGGCCTGCCATCTGTTGATCTATTTTTTTAAACCTATTGTAACAACCTCCCGCTGCAACAACCAACCCCGATCTCCCCTATCTGATACAAAAAGAATTTTGAAATTTGGTTTGCAAATAAAAAAGTTACGGAACAAGAGGCAAAAATTCTTGAACAACCCTCGTATTATAAAACGACTGCCAACAACATAACCCCTCCAAAAATTAGTTTAAATAAGAAATCGTTCAATGTCTTTCTCCACATACAAGATTAACCTAACAGAACTAAATGGCCATAAACTATCAACTATATAGCAAAATTTGTTTTGAAGTATATTTCACGTTTGTTTTTTTAATTAATTAGAATTAGAGGAAAATGCAGCTAAATTTTAAGAAACTATAAAAATCATCGAATGCTGTCTAATGCTTGAGAAGGCAGAAGAACTTATTTTGATCATAAAGAATGAAGGAGGGAAAATGGAAGGATCAATTTTTCCTTTACAAAAAAAATAACTTTTCTCATTGTCAAAATTTCGTCTGTCATTTTCATTTGGCGACCATATTAGTAGAGTTAGTGGGGTTCAATCCCATTCGTTTCTAGCTAATAGGGATTCAGGATTTACTCAGCAGGATACGGACGAAGCTAAAGGAAAAAAATAGGAATGGGGGATATGCGAGTGTAGAAGCACGAGAGGGGAATTGAAGAGAAAAAAAGAAGAGGGAGGGGGTGATAAAAAAAGAAGAGAAACTACGAGAGAAAGACAGATGCAGTATCGATTTTACAATCAGCGCCTTCTAACGTTCGTCACAACCAGCTAGAACTACTCTCCATTTTTTCTTCCTTTTTCTACTGTATTACGGTTCGTGCGGAATATAATCCGTGCGCAAAGTAAAGAACGAACGCAAAACGGACCCTCTCATGAAAAGATGTCTGTTACGGGAGCGCTTATTTCCACAAGACTGCACAAACGTGAAGCTAAAATTTTTCGAAATGGATGATAAAAACCCTTATTTTTTTCCCTCCTCTTCTTTTCTTCACCCTCATTCCTCCTTTTTTCGCAGTTTAAATTCTCCATATTCATCTCATTTTCTTTCTCTCTCACGAACATATTACAACCCATTTCTTTTTCTCCCCCACACCTTTTCTTCTTTCCCTTTCGAAAAGTCGTAGCGCACGATGATGTAATTGGTCCCGGTGGAGTCTTCACTTAAAAGGGTTCGAGGAGAAAAATTGTTCCTTTAACGACGTATTTCCAGAAATTATCCTCGATTATTATTATTTCAAAAACAAAGCGAAAGCAAGGTAACGGACATTCCATTAAGAACTTCTCAAATGCAGCTCCTTGCTTCCGCGTTGGCGCGAGAGAGCCTCATCTGGTCCGTAATTTGACGTTTTCGAGAAGATAATTACGAAATGAAGAGAAAGCCAGACGAAAACCAAAGAAAAATTCTGTCGTTTGAAAGATGAAAACAAATGCATAAAACATGACATAAGAATTCGTAATTTAAGCTTGCTTTACTGTAAATTTTTCAAAAGCGCATAATCGGGTTTAAACATAGAAAACAAATTTTTATTTGATTTCAAAACAATCTGTTTTCTTTTTTATTTTTTTTTTTAACGTTTTGAACAATGACGGAAGAAGGACTAATGCAATCGAAATGATGCATTCTCCCATTTCCTGCCAATATTCTGAATAAACAGTAAATATTTTCATTTCATAAAAATTTGAGTAAATATTTCCAAGAAATGTTCTTTCAAACTTATTATGTAGAGAAATTTTAAAGAATGGAAAATAGAAAAGAGTATTAAACAATCAAATTATTCTAAGATTGACTTTTAACCGTTCTAGTTTGAAAACCACCGTGAGGCAGCAGACGTCAAATTACAAAGTAATGAACATATTTTAAGATTTAGAAAAACAGTAAAGAAAATTCCACGGACTGGGCTCGAACCAGGGATCTTCGCATTACCGTCCCGATACATTAACCAAATAACTTATAAAGATACGAGAATCCTAAACTTCTTATTAAGCATCCCACCAAATTTGTTTTATTATCTCCAAGTACTTCGCTCTATCATATGGTTGCGTGCAACATTTTAGCGTACCACGTTGTTTTATTTTCGCGTGGCGCAATTCTAAAGCTCGCATACTGCCAGATAGACGTAAAGCATAATGGAGCTGAATCAGCAGGCAAGGCGTGCTATGATTTTCGAAGAATATTGCAGAGGCTTAGAAATGTCGGATTGCTTTGAAACTTTACAAAAGACATTCCCTGGCAGAGCTCCGAGTAAAGCCACGGTTTCGTTCTGGTGTCGCGAGTTTAAGAAGGGAAGACGGTCACTTGAAGATGAACTTTGCAGTGCACGGCCAGTCGATGCAGTTACGCTGGAAAACATCCGTGCTGTGTCGGATATGAACGCGAATGACAATCGGGTATCCTACTCCTGGGTTGAGGCAAATCTGGGCATCAGATCATCAGCGGTTAAAACAATCTTGCAACTCAGGAAGGTTTCATCACGATGGATCCCTCGCTTGTTGACCCAAGAGCAGAAAGCAGTACTTGAGTGTAGTGGTGCCAAGAAATGATCGAAGGGTTCAACAACGGGGCATCAAAACATGTCAACGACATCTGCACATGTTTCAAAACATGGTTCTATCATTACAACTCCGAAACTAAGGAACAATCCAAATAGTGGCTTTCCGAAGGGCAAGGACCACCATAGAAGTACAAACGTTTCCGAGTGCTGAGAAGATGTTAGCAACACTCTTGTGTTCCACTGGCCATGTATGCACTGTTGAGCTTGAAAACAAAATAGACGGTTAGAGCAGAGTGGTATGAGGCAGCTTACGTGCCAAATGTTCTAGAAAAATGGAAAGAGAAGGGTGCGAAGACCGGAACAAGTGGTTTGTTGTGGCATCATGACTATCCCAGTGCATGCCGACGTTAAGACAAATGACAAGGAAACCATCCGAACCTGATCAATGTCATAGTTTCAAACCAAATTGAAACGTTTTATTCAAATAAATACGAGCTGCATGCAAGATAGAGCACGCGCATGTAGCTATACGAAGACCTCATTGTTACGCCTATAGGTTAAATGACGTGCGCATTAATACACCCGTTGGCGTTTGAGGAAACTTCTTTCCTCCATTACTCAATAATGCGCAGGAATACACTTGACATGAGATCAATGAAACTACTTCCTACGAATGAGCAGTAGACGACAATGGATTCTGAAGTTTTTAAACAAACTTTTATCTTTATACACTGAGTGGCCAAATTATTATGACCACCTGACAGTTTTAGGCAAATGAGCTATTGCGACACAGCGCTGCCGCTAGAGGGCTAGATAGCTATAAAAAGGGAATGCAGGTGAGGTGAACCATTAGTTGCACTGTGTTTTTTGCGACGATATGGGCAAAAAACGTGATTTAACTGAGTTTGAACGCGGGATGATCGTCGGCGCGCGCAGTGTCGGAACCAGTATCAGCAAAACAGCTGAACTTGTGAAGTGTTCAAGAGCAGCAGTTTTTAATGTTTACAGAGAGTGGACTACCAAGCAAAAAAACGGCTCTCAACGTCACGCGTGTGGTCGTCACAGGCTCCTCAATGCTCGAGCTGAAAGGAGATTGGCCAGAGTTGTCCAGGGCGACAGAAGAGCAACAGTGCGTCAAATAGCGGCAAATCTTAATCAAGGACAAACTGTAACCGCCTCTGAACGAACTGTTCGTCGCTCATTACACCGTTTAGGCTATGGAAGCCGACGACCAGTTCAAAAGCCTCTACTGTCAGCCTTGAACAAGAGCAGACGTCTCCAGTTCGCCAAGGAGCACAAGGATTGGACAGTAGATGACTGGAAAAGGGTCATGTGGTCCGATGAGTCACGATTTCAAATGCATCATGCAGATGGCAGGGTTAGAATATGGAGAAAACAACACGAAAGCATGGACCCCACCTGCATCGCCACAACACTTCAAGCTGGTGGCGGCAGTATTATGGTTTGGGGGATGTTTTCTTGGCATTGTTTGGGTCCTTTGATTCCTCTGCACGGACGTGTGTGCGCCCAAGATTATTTAAGTATTGTCGCAGATCAAATACATCCCGTTATGTTAATGGTGTACTCTAACGGGGATGGATACTTCCACCAGGACTATGCTCCTTGTCATAAGGCTGGCATCGTTCTCAGATGGTTCGAAGAACATGCCGGAGAGTTTACCTTGCTTCGTTGGCCTGCACAATCGCCAGATCTCAATCCCATTGAGAATTTGTGGGATGAGATCGAACGGGCCATCAGGCAGCGGAATCCAGCACCATCAAATCTGCAGGAATTGGAAGGTGCAGTTCTTCAGAGTTGGTCTCAAATTCCTTCTACAACCTACCAGCATCTCATAGAATCCATACCCCGAAGAATGCAAGCAGTAATAAGAGCGAAAGATGGCCCAACACTGTATCAAGGAGGTGGTCATAATAATTTGGCCACTCAGTGTATATAGATTATTAAAATTGGCTAATTGTCATCCCGTTAAAAAAAACTCTGTATGGTAATTTATAACCAGTTTTTAGATTTTTTATTTTATTTTATTGTATTTTATTTTATTCTTTTTAGAAGGACTTCTGCAAATTCGCTTCGGTCATCTTCGTAAATTTTCCGGGACTTATATTATGTATTCGCGAGTGAAACAAAATATAGAGGGCAGGACTGTCGATCTAATAGGATAAGAGACAAGAGAACGCAACAGGGCAGCCGAGAATACGTATATGGAAAGAGCGTTAGTGAAGGCATACGTATACATTGTGGTGCTTTATAATTTAAATTAAAAAAAATATTCCTGGATACTTATCTCATCTTATAAATTATTTCGAGAAGAAAATTAAAGCTTTCTGCTTAATGTTACGGTTGTAACTGCATTTCATTGGCACTGCTACGCCCTTAGTGTACGCTTGCGCGCAAACAAAGAGTTCGGTTTTATTTTGTCGCGCATTAAAAAAAAATAGTGCGATTTTTTATTTGCTAAGGGCAATCAGTAGCTTAGGTGATTAAATATTTAAAATTGGTTTAAAAAAGATAAAATACAGATTCGTTTGGTTTTCGTGTGAGTTTTTCTGTGAAAATCGGGTCAATATGTTGACGCATCCCCCGCAATCAAAAAGCAGCTCAGGGGGTTCCATTTCGACAGTGGCGATGACTTCCTAGCAGAGTAAAACGACTACATTTTAGAGCTTACTGTTTAGGACTGAAAAAAAATGCATATCTGACTGGTTCAGGAGGATGAAAGTGTGTAAGAGGGAGGTACTTTGTAAAAGCGTGCATTCTTATACGTAGCTTTTCACTTTTAGATAAAGCTTCTAATAAACAATTTGTGATGAAGCTGAAATGGGGAATAATGACACCTCCAAGAATGAAAACAAAATGTAAAAATGTCCAAACTTAAAAGAAATTGTACGTCATTACAAATACCCATGTCCAGATATAAAATATCTCTTCAATTAAGAATAAAGTCGAAAATCAGCTTGCAAAGACTATAATGCCTGAATATTTATCTACAGAAATGCTTATGAAGATTGTTTCTTTTTATAAGTCAACAAATAATTTATAGTACTGCGGTCAATCTTTTGTTATTTGATATTTTAATTTATTATTTTTTTAACATAACGATTTGAACTTTTGTATTTTTTTGGTGTTGCTTTATATAAAAAATGATATTTTGTCATCTTAAAAGCTTTACATTGTTGCATTAGATGGCTACGGCAATTAGTATGTTGGTTACAATAAGAATACATTTTTATTGCACAGTTTCTTGGTACTGGTGCAGTCATTCTCAATTTGTGACCATAAATTTGAGTGTTTACAATTTTTTTTATTATTAAGCAGCGGAAGAATGGAGCTACTTATTGGTTTCACAATGTCCGTTTGTCCGTCCGTCCCCTTCATAATGTCTGCATTTTTTGAAGTAGAAGGTTGAAATCGGAATGTAACCTACTATGGGCATGAGTACCTTCACTGTTTAGTTGGTTTTGATTGGCCCACTGGGGTCGGAAATATGGGGTGGGAGTTAGAGGGGACGAAGTGATCTATTTGGTATTTAGGTATGTAATGGAGTGAAATTCGATATGCATATTCTTCTAGGCAAAATCTACATTCCTATGAAGTTTGGGCCAATTTGTCCCAGTGGGGTCGCAGTTGTGGGGGTGGCAGTCACTTGGTCTTTAGAACTATGGCAACATACATATGGCATGTGATATATCATTCGACCGAAAATGATGAGAAAAGAAAGAAGATAGGGTTCTTTTATGTTTTCTAAATACTAAGTTTGAGAAAATAAATTTTTGATAAAAAAAAATTGGGGGTTAAAAAGTGCAGATGAAGGGGTAAAAATTGATGAACTCATAACTTCCGCTACTTTCCTATACCTTCCTCGGGAGGCTTAATTTCTTGTTATGCCAGCAACCATTACAAGGAAAGGACTGAAGCAGTACAGCTAGAGGCCAACCATGAACATTGTGATAATGCAATCTACAAGGCATTGGAACAAAGCCGAATTTTCAATCTTGTAGTCTTCAAACATAGGTTCTACACTTGGCATCACTACATCTACTTCAGCGATGTGGACTGGTATTGTCTTCAATTTTGTACCGAAGAAATATTACTTGAAGCTGTTATAATTTTACGGTATAGTGTAACAATTGAATTATGTAATGTTGGAAACATGATAATATCGATTGGTGAGTGAATTACGAAATGAATTACTGCTCTGAAATAGAACATGATGAGCTTAATTTGAAACTGGAAGAGGTATAATAGAACATGTAAAGCTGTTCTCTGGCTTTCATTGCTGTATTTAGTTGCCCTTTTTATGGGTGTTGAACTGATGAACACAACACAATGTACTAGTTGAATTTTGAAATCTCTGGTCACACCAATGTGTGGATTTACAGTTTCGTGCACACTTTTGGCAAACATTCATGATTTTCACCAAAAGTCACACAAATTCGTGGATTTACAGTTTCGTGCACACTTTTGGCAAACATTCATGATTTTCACCAAAAGTCAGCCAAATGGGTGGATTTACACTTACGTGCACACTTTTTGCCAAACGTTCGCCGCATTTGAATGAGTGTAATCAGCAATAACTAAAAATTTATTATTGCTGTAGCCAGACCATAGATTTTCTTGATTTGTTTAAACTAATTGTTTGTAGTATTTTGTCATTATTTGACCATAGTATAATACTGTAATTTTGCCTTTTAAGTATGCTTATTATATCTTAAAGCTTTTGTTTGGTCTTGCAAAAGTATTCTGCTGTCTTGGTCATGGCTAAAATGTATAGATTTAGATTTAAATTTGATGAAATTTTATTTTAGCATTTGAGCTAATGAACTTAACAGTTATGTGTTTTGATGCTTTAGTCCTTAGTCACTGCTTAGCTTGTGTCTCATTCATTTAAGCAGTGGTGGAATTAGACACATTTTGGATTGTCTGATTTGATGGTGTAAGAATTTATTATATCACCTGTCTTTAGTTTAGTTCTTGGTTGAGCCTTGCTTTCTTTGTAATAATGTTGCTTTGCTGACGCTGCTTGTTTTGATAGCAGGATATTTTGTTTTGTAAGTGAGCTACAATGACTAGCTCACCAGGTTTTGCGTTTTTGTAGATAAAATATGAGTGATAGGTTGGCTGGCGTTTGCCAGATAATTTTTCTTATTGCGGGATTCAGTATATCCTTGGTTTGTTCCTTTGTCTTGGTATTGACATAGTTTTCAAGAACACTTGTGATATTGCTTGACTACATTGCGGTAATGATTTTTCCATTGAAAAATGGAAGGAAAAATTCTGCGACCTGGTTTCGAACCAGGAACCTTGGCTGTCATGGCCAACGCATCTACCAATTGGGCTATCGCAGACACCCGGACAGCCATGTTGTCACAAGGTGTCACAAGGTGTCTTAAAGACACCAAGTTGTCAAGGTTCGAAAGCCCATTGGGAGGCGGGCACCCGGCTCTTAGATCGAGAATTTCTCCTATCCAACCATAGAAAGTTTAATGAACTCACAGATAAATAATAATAATTATATACTGGATATGAACCTCCAAACATCAGGTAATGATTTTTCCATTGAAAAATGGAAGGAAAAATTCTGCGACCTGTAAAAAATCATCTCTAGTATATAATTATTATTTACATTGTGGTAGTTCGATTTTGCGCATGCTTTGTGATACACAAACTACGCAGTGTTCTGTGATGATTAATGTCACTGTTGGACTAGTAATATGAAAAGTCATTTGACTTGGAATGTTCATTATTTTAATTGTATGTGATGAAGCATTCAAAGAAAATTGAGAAGTGTTGTATGATTTTTTTCAATTTTTACATAATTATTCTCTAAACCCTTATAATTATGAAATGTATTCACATTCTCTGTGCTATTAGCATTTCGGATTACATAATTTATAATTAAAAAACTTGTTTGCAACAGTGTTTTTATTTAACCTGTTACAGTGGTGTTCCCTGTTATTTAATTCGCCTTAACATTTCATATACTGATCCATTTGATCCTGGATTCACCCCTGGATTAAATGCTGTGTAAATAAAACAAATCTGTTCAATCTGAAGAAAAAAAATCACGGTTACTAAAATAGAACGGACAACCTTTTACAAGATCCACAATTTTAGTAACTGTTTCTATTTTAGTAACCCTGATAAAATGTCAAACCGTAAAAGGTAACTCATGTGCAAGCGGTTTATTGTGAAGTTGTGTCATACTGCATCGTATTTCATGAAATTATAAAGTGATAGATCTTCACATTGTATCTTTTTTTTTTATCTGTGTTTAAAAATTTATTTAATGATTCAGATAGCATTTTATAAGGTTGATGCAAAATTAATGGCCAATGTAGAGAGATTACTTTAAAATGCAATAACTCGTTTCAAACAACACTTTATTACTCGAAGTTGCATCCAGCAGAATCAACACACTTTTGCCAACGAGTTACAAGCATATTTATTCCGGTGGCGTAGAATTCTGGACTTCTGTAGGCGACGAATTCGTTGAAGGCATTTTTACGCATCATCATGGTTTTTGAGGCATCTCTCACGCAGGAAATTATCGAGGTGCTAAAAAAGTTGTAGTCAGCTGGCGAAAGTTCAGGTGAGTCTGCTGGATGATCAAGAGTTTCGTAGCCAAGATCATTTAACTTCTGTCGGTTGACCATTGCAACGTGCGACCGAGCTTTATCGGGAAACAAAATGGGATCTTTCCGATTGACTAATGGGGGGTCAGTATTGTTGAATTTTGTGGTGGATGTCGTCGATTTGTTGAACGTATGACCGGGTAGCAATGGTTTTAATGAAGAAAAAAGAACAAAGCGAGAAAATAAAAAAAATAGGTAACAGCGAGTCAAGAATCAAGTTGGAGAAAAGCAAAAAAAGATATGCATTCAATTTCACCAAAATTATAAGCTCACCTTCAATAAATACGTTCAGGAAGCTGTGATGAATGAGTCTGGATGCAGACCACCAAACAATCGCTATAAACTTCTTTTGGTGCAACTTGGGTACCCACTCATCGAGCTTTTTTCACTTTTCCAATTTGATTCAAATGGCAAACGAATATAGAGTGGTCTATTTTGAGCTCTTCGGCAACTTCTCGTGTAGATTTACGCGGGTCGGCTTTGATTAGTCTCTTCAGTTGGTTATCGTCAACTTTCGATGGGCCGCCGCACTCACCCTCATTTTCAAGAGTGGTATTGCAGCCACTGAATTTTTAAACCATTTGCGCGTTGTACGTGGAGAAGTTGTTTCGTCACCCCTTGCTTTGATGATATTTCGAGTTACTTCAGCAGCATTACGGCCACGTTTGAACTCTTTAAATATAATAATGCTTATCTTTTGTGTATTTGCAAAAATGATCTAATCTTTTACAACGTAAAGCGTTTGAACAAGTTTTTAGCATCAGCTTGAAGAGAAGAACTACAGCTTTAAGATGATGTGTCAAATGATGGCTGTATTAGTCGAGAAATAATTTGCATACGACTCAAAATGAAATCGGCCATTAATTTTTCACCAACTTAATAATACACCTATACCTCGTTATACGTACTGATTGGTTCCAAAAACTTGGTACGTAACTCGAATATCCGTATAACGAATACGTACTTTTCAGGGTCAGTAGAAAAGTCGAGGCAATGGAAAAACGCGAGACGTTTTATTATGTAGCTCTCATCAGAGGTCACTACTGTACTTTTTTAAAAATAAATTTCCGTGATAACGCTTTGACAATGCACATCAATGATTTTGATACAAAATATACACAAAGTAAATTGAATCTGTTTCAGTGTTTTTTTTATGAAATAATACAGCAAAGTTAGTATTTATTTTTTATAGTGTTTAGTTTATTATTTTTATTTCTTCATAAACATAATAATACACATGAAACAAAAATCGAAAATATATACCTAAATTAATTTATTAGAGTGGAAATAATGACGACGTACTTGACGAGGCCATAGTGCTGGCGCTGATGATCAGTGTATTTCTACTCTACTCTTTATTTAATCTCGTGTGACGAAATATTGGGTACGTAAAACGAATTCGTGCCATAATTTGAAAAGTACGTAAATCGAAAAGTACGTACAACGAGCGTACGTATAACGAGGTATGGGTGTACAATATTTGCTCCTGTATTGAAAAGTAACGTGAGAATTTGCAATGTTGTTATGCTTTAAAAATCATTGAAATTACTAGAAGATCGCGGAGCTTATTGTCATCATAACTTTGAACCGCTAGATCGCGATAGAGATGCTGTCTCACACAAACACAATGCATTTTCGCGGTTTCTGCTATTATCTTTTTAAGCTATTTGTTCCCTCTGGCAATAACATCTGGTGGTATAGCGTGAAAAAATCTTTCAAGACATTTTTGAATTATTTACTAATATACTGTAACTTCCTATGTCATTTTGTTTGAGTATGGCTGAATGCATTGCACGTGTAACAAAGAAGGGTGATACTCCCGAGCTGAGGACCCATGCCAAGCTACAACAATGGCTAAAGAAATTTAACTCAACCATGGTCAAAAACAATTAATTAGCTAATAGAAAGTAATTTTTGGAATACATGTATAAGAAAAATTAGCTAATTTCTATAGGAGAAATATAAATTCTTTAAATATTTTTTTTCTTGCAAGATAAATAAAATTAATTTCAATTATGTTTATTGATTCTTCTCCTGTTCATAGAACCACCAATGTTAAGAAACTGAGATTTTATTGTTTTTTATATGGCTTATCAGCAAAAATGCATGGGAGTAGCCAAGGGGGGAAGGTGGGGAGGGGAGCAACCAAATCAAATTTGTATGTGAAAGTGGGAAAGATAAAAAAATTGTCAAAATGATCTGATTTTTTCAGGGTGGATCAGATCCCGATGACAATGCAATATGAAATAGTTTTTACTGTCATTTGTGCACAAAATTAAAGAAATACAAAATGTTAAAAATTTAGTAAAGGCTTTTTGCAGTAATGTACAGTATTAATAATAAATTCAAGACCTGCTGAATTAAACTCAAATTTCTCAATTGAAAAATGTAATAAAAAATTTTTTAAATGTAAATGAAAATTTAACAAAAAAAAGAAAAATAAAATAAAAATATAATAAAAATTTATATAGTGCATTAAGCCATAGAAACATTGAAAAGTTCTCCGTCATTTGTGACGGGTAGAACCCTAGTTTTTATAATAATTTAAGAACCAAATTATCATTGCGCATGTACAATTTCATTCCTGTTATTTCGGTGATATACAGGGTGATTACAATTAAAGTTACGATTTCAAAAATCGATAATTTGAAAACTACTAGTCAGAATGACCTGATATTTTAGCAGAACAATCGTGAGGCAATGGAATTTTGTTTGGCGAAGGAAAAAAAATAGTTCCAAAATCTGCCGAGATGGCGCTGGCAGGGTAAAAATGCTTCAAAAGCAGAGCGCGATCCTTCATAGTCAGAGTCATGATGAAGCATTCAAGCAGAGAGCTAATGCTCTACATTTTTATGGCAGCTATGTCTGCGGTGCGCGTGTCACGTATTAGTAATTTGCATATCTCCAGACAATGTGAACCCTGCCAGTGCCATCTATCGGCAGATTCTGGAACTATTTTTTTCCCTTCGCCAAACAAAATTCCATTGCCTCATGCTAAAATTTCAGGTCATTCTGACGAGTAGTTTTCAAATTATCGATTTTTGAAATCGTAACTTTAATTATAATCACCCTGTACATAAGATCAGGTATATTTAATGCAGGTCGGACCTGTTTTATTAAATTTTTCATTCTGTAAAATTTTTTGTTATTACTTCTTTATATGTGAGTAGTCACGCGAAAAAGGACCTGAAGTGATTGGAAATGGTTTTTTGTTTTTTTGATACCATACAATCTGTAGACTTTCAACTTTATTTTAGTCTAAACAGAACATACTTACACGATGGTCGTACTCCACGTCTTCAATCTTTAAACGCGTTTTCTCGGTACCTATTATTTTTCCCATCATGTGACTTTTCGCATGACCATTCACATATTTTGTGTAGTATTATTATTTTTAACTTTTGATAGTTTTAAATTACGCATATTAATAGAGTAATTGCTTTAATATTTACGAAATAAATTACACAAAATATAAAAAATGATTAATAACTCAATGACTAATTTCAAACCCAATGTTATATCAATATGTTATATCAATTGGCGACAGTTTCGTAAGAAGAAAGGTCGCAGGAGATGCGAGCCTCGATGGGAAACTGATAACGAGCTTCGATGCTGCTACTCAATTGGAAAGCCGACCTACGGAAAAGAATTGAGAGTTCCCATAGCGTTCTTTATACTAAGAGAGCATTTTTCACCAGAAATGAAGTACTTACTTTACATGTACACTTCAATCTTTTAACTGTTTTACTTTTATGAATGTATTGGAGCACATAGAAAACGGCTAATCGAAGTAATGCACTGTCATATAATTTAAGACATATCACCAAAAACTTATGGTTACAGTAATAATATTTTCAGGCTAAATATAAATATTGAAAAAATTCAATCAACGTCGACTGGCGCGGAGAACGATAATATTTTTATTAATAAAGTTGTCCAAAGCTGTTATATTCTTCATCGTGTCATCCCCGAGTTGGGACATGTTGGACAGAGTTTTGAAACAGAAAGTTTAAATTTTAGCTAAAAAATATAAACACGAATATAAGTTCACACGAATTGTTATTCACTATACAAAGAGTCACTCAGCACTGTTGATAGCAACGAGCCATCCGAATGCTTCGTTAAATCGAGCGATTTATTATGTACAGCGTTCGTTATAATGAGAGGCTAATACATAAAAAGTATACGCATTCTCCTGAATACCGGCCACACTGTTTGTTATATTGACAGGCACATTATAACAAGATCCGTTACAGTGAGAGCTGAGTGTATTTAATTAAAATTCCTATACCTATAGCAGAATTATGATTTCCTAAAGCATATGTGCAAGTTCCTAATTCAGGTTCTGTGATTTTAGCAGGAGTTTTATTCATCTGGGTGGTTATATTATTTTAGGTATTATATCATTATATTTAGAACGTTATATTAAAAAAAAACAACATTAAAGATGTTTAGTATAAAATTATGAACAGGGCCCACGCGCAGTTTGCGCGGTAATTAGTTTTATCAAATTCAATTCATTCTAATTGTTTCATTTGATGAACTTACATTTTCTCCTTTATTTATAGTTTTGTGATTGTTTGATGATAAAAATTGTTACTCAGACAACAATGGTCAGGTGATTTTTCAGTTCCGGCTTGTGCTTTAAGTGAGCGCCAACAATGCTTAAACGTGCAACAACAATGCCAAACTGTTTCCGTGACGAACCCACATGTTCTCCTTTATATACAGTTGGATCTATTGACTTACTCGTGCTTCATTGTGAATCATTGACATTATCATCGACTTCAGCGCTTGAGTTGTTTGTTTTAAAATGTCCTTTAAAACTGGCGACATAGTAGCATACGATAACTGAAAGTCACATGTGATCGCATTCACTTTCTGTCCTCCTTCATACTGATTGGTAATCATCTTCTTATCGGTGTAATTGGTCTGTTTTTTTTCTTCTTTTTATCAGATGTAGCAGTAGACTTGTGCATTTTTCTCCCGATGGACGTGCTGTAATCAAAATGGCATGTAGTAAAAAACATTCAATAATATGTCGAGGGCAATCGACAATCGAACAACGACATTGAAATAAACTAGAGTAAGGCTTCCACAACCGCAATTACTGTAGCAACCCAGGGAGGTATACTGTTATATGGTGAGAA
Source organism: Rhysida immarginata (assembly GCA_023313115.1). NCBI lineage: Eukaryota > Metazoa > Arthropoda > Chilopoda > Scolopendromorpha > Scolopendridae > Rhysida > Rhysida immarginata. The sequence goes on from JAHWFO010007108.1 coordinate 95,662, forward strand.
GCCAAAGGAATCCATAAGTCATCTAAAGGATAGACAGAGGACTTACCTTACTGGACGAGAAAGCAGATTGTAGATTGACAAGGGGAGAAGGAGGAGCCAGGAGATAAAGAAATCTGAAAAAGGGGATTTTTTCTGTCGAAGACGACATCCAGAATATGACGAAATCTGCAATGCCTGAATGATTGGAGATTCAAATACACAATCACTTTATGCTATCTTCTTAGATGTTCATAAAGCCTTCGATCACAGAAAGAATGGTCTTATTTATAAAAATACTTGCGATTTTTCGGTTGACTCAATTCGCTTCTTCCTGTCAAACAGGACACCTCGTGCCATGATTGGTTTTCCTTGCCTGGCCCTTGCAACGTGAACGCTGGCGTCCTCAAGGCTCTGTTTTGGGAACAGCATTATTCTAGTTCTTTATAAACGACTTTCCAAATTTTTCCATTCAATCTATATTTGCTTGCTGATGATGAATTGCCTGCATATCCCGTTTACAAAATACTTTAATTCAGTATGAAAGCTAGAGATTAAATCTAAACATTGATTTTTTTAATCGCAGAAAATCTCCAGATGAGTTTTTGTTATTTTCGGCGCTATGATTTGATTCAAAGCTGAAGTGGAATGCCATGTCTCTTAAGCGCTTAAGATAAAGAAGCTAAATTTTTAATTTATTTGCGTTTTGGGGGCGCGGCAACATCTTTAGAATAGAAAACAAACTGTTGCATTACAAGATGGTAATTTGTTTTCTTCTGCTGTATGGAATTTCTTTCTGGAAGAGCATATGTTCTAATTATGATGGAAGGAACTTTAAACGTTCCAAATGTTCCATCTAGCATTTTTCATAACTGAATGGACAAGGTGTCTCAAAAATTCGGAGAACATTATCAGAAAACAAATAAACTTCATTTATTGACTTTTATCAATAATCACCATTAGCCACAATATACTTTTGACAACGTTTTTGAAGCTGCTGAAAACTGTCAGCGATGGTTTTTTTGTGGAATCGCTCTAAGTATTGATGTTACAAGTTCCTGGATGCCTGGTGCAGCAGCAAAATGTGTGCCTTTCAGGACACCCTTGAGGCGAGGAAACAAAAAAGAAGTCTGCAGACGCCAGATCCGGGAAATACGGTGAATATTCGAGAACAGTTACGTCGTGCTTAGCCAGAAAGTTACGCACCCGAATCGCACTCTGCGGGCGGGCGTTTTCGTTCAACAAAGTCCACTGTCCAGTCCTGTGCAACTCTAGTCGAGCATGACGGATGCCTTTACTCCAATTTGTAACAAAACTCTGATGTTCACGCTTTGCTCCATTGCATTATGACAAGAGTCTTCACACTCATCACGTTCTATAGGCCGCAGACGTTGTTTGACGATAAGTGATACTTCTCGACCATTCACTGATACCGGACCATTCACCTTAGATATCGGTCCATCCCAACTTTTAGACACACTTTGCATTTCCTTTGATTACTGCTTAGGGATGAGTGGAAATGAAAACTCTTCTTTTGGACCACTCGATTTTTTTTCCGAGTTTATGAATTTGTTTTGATGCGTTTTCTTGTGTTTTGCAGATCGATCGTCTCGGACTGAGTGTAATGACATTCTTAACGGCCTGCACGTTTGGTGCTGTCATGGCCTACCGCGTACGACCAACGATGCCCGCCTACTCATCCGCAACACTACCGGTTCATTTACATTTTTCGTTCAACTGTTTTACTGTATTCGGATACGGACTGCATTTAAAGGCTAAGAAAAATATATAAAACTGAGAAAAGACAGTAAACTTCTCAACAAATAATAAATTTTAAAAAGTGACCTCTTACTAGACCTTTGTGAGTTCAATCAAATGCTAGAGCTCCTCTGATTCATCACTTTAAATTTTCTTCATTCAATCAATAAAAATTTTCTTTATCTGAAATCTTGTAAGTAATGATTATCTTCTTCAATTTGCTCTATTTTGATATAAAATTAAACAATATATTTAGCTCTATTATTATAGGCATTATAATACCTTTGCTCTAAGTATTTATATCTCTCATTGTTCCATAATTCAATAATGTGAACCTATAAATTAACAAAATGGGAATCAAAACTAAATCCTCAGTGCTCAGTTCTCTTCCCTGTTTCATAACTTTGAAGGTTTCAAAAATCTTCTCTTAATAAGGTAATAAAATTATATAAATTATTAGATAAAAGTAATGCTAAAAGCATTAGAATGGAATTCATATAGAAGTTAAATAATGTTAATTAAAACCTTTACGAGCATAGTTTTCCGATTGTTTCGAAATTTTTCCAGCATTCGTAAATTTCAGAATTCCATCTACTTTCATTGATTTTTGCATTTCCCTTGCTGCAGTTCATTAACGAGTTACATTAACTTAAAAACAACATGTTAGAACTGATTGTTTCCACAACAATCCAATAATAATTTTATCGAATCTCAATTTAGATAATTTTTGAATCAACACTCTCCTTGGAATATCGAATCAGCGGTAAAGTATTTGAACCTGCGCCAGATCCAATTCGTTTCGAGCGTGGTCATTTTCAGTAAATAAACGATAGGCAAATCACCTTGAAGGATAAAATTTTTTTTCAAAATACTCACTGTGGTTTGGTGTTGGGTTTTAAGTAGGGGAAATGTGACTTAAGGTTAGCACACGGAAGAGTGCCTTCAAATGGCCTCCATTAGCAAGCGATCGCGAGACTATCTCCATTGGTGATTGGAGAGAAATCTTTACTTTTGTCGTCCTGAGGAGTTTCAATTACTGAGGAGAAGGAAGCCAAATGAAAAGGACGGAGATCTAAAGGTTGAAGCGTGACTGCTTACGAGATTACCTCTCCTTTTCTTTCCCTACAGAACTCCCTCCTTCGCTTACTTGTTTCGAACCATCATTCTCGCACAGGTATATGTCAAATTATTCTAATCTTATTAGCCAGCGACGCCAGTCGAGCAGGTCCTAATCCCACATTAATACGGGGAGGCAATCAGCCTGAGCCATTTGGCGAGGCGAAGGACCTAATTTATTAGGGACCATTTAAGATCGCAATGTGTGCCCACTTGAAGGGAGGCGTCGTTAAATCCGGCGCAATTACTTAAGGACTTAAAACGGTTAAGACACACATTGGAATGCTAAGGGAAGTGCAGTTAGCCCTAGCGAAAAAGGGGATGCAGGTGGAGTTATTAGAATTCTTGATGGAACTTTTTAAACCCCACTCTTTCGTGACTACCTCCAAAACTTTGGTGTTTCGCACAAATAAGAGTTGATTAAGCGCGCTTCCAACCACCTCCAACAGCCACAGAGGTGGAAAGAGGAAAATGCTTGCAGAAAAATCTATGCGATGACCATTAGACATTATTATATAATGCGATGTTGAGCAAGGTGTTAATCAAACGATTTCATATACAAAATAAATTAGTATTTAGCTATAAAAATTAAATTTTTCACTAAAAATTCTCCATAGCCTCTAAATTAATTTTTTTTTTCATAAACGAAGTTAAAACCTTGATGAAACGAATTAATCTAGTAAGCCTTTCTAAACTTAATCATTTAAGTTTTTACAAGAATTTAGATAATTTTGTGACGTTATTTAGGATAATCAGCATAACACCGAAACGGATTTAATAAGAACAAGTTTTTTTGTCTGCCAAACAAATAAACTAGGAGAAATTACAAATTTCATGTATCATATTAAAAAGATATTAGCGATAATTACATTCCAGGGTTTCTGACTTAAGTAAATGTTAACATGTCAAGTAGTGAATCGGTCTTTGTATTGTAATTATTAATGAATTTTATTGAGGCGTTACAATGTAACATGATGCAAACTGAATCTGACATGTCTTGTTTCGGCGTTTATTCCCACTTTTTTTCAAGTGATCATAAGAGAGTATTTGCATCATTTTACTTTTTGCAATATATGGTGACAGAGGAACAGAAGAATAAGAAAAAAAAAAGAATATCCGACTCTTTATTAATCGTTGATGTCTGCTTCCGTCCTCAAAACTCATGATTGGTGAATTAACAATGGAGCTTTCGTAACTAGCGAATTAACAATGGAGCTTTCGTGATTGGTGGATTAACAATGGAGCTTTCGGAGCAATGTATTCTAGACCGTGCTTGAAATTAAAATCATCAAACTTTAAATGAAGGAGAACATATAAGTTCGTCACGGAAACAGTTTTGCATTGTTTTTGCATTGGCTTGAACGTGACCGCCCAAAGATAAGGCCTGTGCATTGAAACTTCATACATAGATAGGGCCGTAGCAACACCTCC
>JAHWFO010007108.1:114942-134298 GCA_023313115.1 Rhysida immarginata
CCTATGGAGGATCTCCAGCGATCGCGATCTTCCGCCATCAGGCGCATGTCCTCCCTGGTAATATCCAAGCGACTCGAACCCAGATCTCTCCATGTAGTCTAGCCACCTGGTTCTAGGCCGACCCCTTGGTCTCTTACCCTCCGGCTTGGAAAATAACTGCATAGAAAGACTAGTTTGCGGCATTCGTATCACGTAGCCATACCAGCGCAACGGAGATCACTCAATGCGGAGAAGTAGCGGCTCAACACCTAAAGATTCCCTTATTGTGCTGCTGTACACTCTATCTAGTAGGGTAACACCTGCCACACCTCTCAGGAATCTCATTTCGGCCGCTTGTACCCGCGATCGCACTCTTTCGGTCATTACCCAAGCCTCATGACCATAGGTGAGAATGGGGACAAAGAAAGATTTGAAAACGGAGAGCTTGGCTTTGTTACCCAGCTCGCGTTTCGTTACCACGGATCGCCACAGTTCACGTCTGACACAGCTTGCTGCACCGATCCGAGCATCCAATTCTTTCTCCTGCCGTCCATCACTCGTGAATGCAATCCCGAGATACTTGAATTTCTCCACCTGTCTCAATGAGGCTCCCCTAACATGGAGAGCGCACTGAGCAGGCTGTCTTGAAAGAACCAGAACTTCGGTTTTAGCCACACTGATCTTCATCCCAGCTTCTTCACATTTGGCTGCAAACCGGTCTAGTGCATGCTGAAGGTTCGTGCGAGAAGACCCAAGCAGGACAAGGTCGTCCGCAAAGAGCAACCTCTCCACCAGGCAGTCGCCCACACAAACACGCTCATCGCCTCGGCTGCCCCTGTCTATCCAGTCCATAAAGATAATGAACAAGATGGGCGACAGTACGCACCCTTGGCGGAGTCCAACACCCACGGTGAACGGTCTTGACTTAATGCCATTTATCCGGACACACATCTCAGAGCTTTCGTACAGAGACATGATAGCAACCAGTAATTGCCCATCCACTCCATACTCTTGCAACACTTGCCAGAGCTTCTCCCGAGGAACTCTGTCATATGCTTTTTCGAGGTCCACAAAGCACGCGTAGACCTCTTTTGCATACTCCCAGGATTTCTCAAAGATTTGCCTTAGAGCAAAGATGTGATCCGTCGTGCTTCGGCCAGGTCGGAAACCACACTGCTCCCCCGACAGTTTGGAGTCGACTATTTCCCGACTTCTCTTCTCCAGACACTTAGCGTACACTTTCCCAGGAATGCTGAGCAAAGAGAAGCCTCGATAGTTGTTGCAATCTGAAGATAGGGATCACAATTCCTGTCTGCCATTGCTTAGGGGCCTGTCCAGATATTTAAGCAACCTGACACACTCGGGTCAGCCACAGGATACCATCCTGATTTAAGGCCTTTAACATCTCTGACCGGATTTCATCATCACCTGCAGCTTTGCCAGTCTTCAGGGACTTAATTGCCCGTCTGACTTCTGTTTTAGTGATACTACCGTGACTATTCTCCGCTCCAAGGTGCACCTCGTATGCCTCAGTTGTTGTTGTCACCGGATTAAGAAGAGATGCAAAGTATTCCTTCCACCGATGCAATACGCTCTCCTCCGTTTTCAGAAGCCTCCCATCTGAACTCTTAATAGTTTGTGATGAATTCATTTGCAATAAATTTTGAAGGACATAGATCTAGATTACCAAAAAGGTTTGCACCTTTGTTGTTAAATACATGCCTAATGATTTAAATACCCGAAACCATGAAAATAACATTTATTTTATTTTAAAAAATTAAATTTATTTATTTCACATTTGTATTTCTTGATTATTCAATCATTTAATCGATGCTTTCAAATTTGATATCATAAAACAATTATAAAATACCTGGGTTGAAATTGGCCACAAATGAGTAGGTAAAGGATCTTTATGAATTTTGTTTTTCTTGGCCAAGCCTGTGACCCTTTCAACAATAATTCTTCTGTTTGCTATTTTTCTGGTCTTAACTATATCCGTCTCTGACATTTGGTCACTTTTTAAAGGGAGGAATGTTCAAATGTACCTTCCCTTTTCCCAATAAATCTGAGATGTCAAATTCACAGTCTGCCAATACATACATTCCCTCTTTAAGTAAATTTAAGAATCCACACTCTTTCAAAATTTGCCTATCACTCACGGACCCACCAAATAATTCAGAAACATACATCACCACCCCAGACTCACTCACACCAATCAGACTCTTGAAAGTGTTTCTATTCTTGTATGTTGAGAATGTCACTTGTTGAATCAAAGGATTCCCACTCCTATCAATGGGAATTTCTGTGCAGTCTATTATATCATAATCAATATCTCTTTTCTTAGCCATACTGAAAAAAATCAATTTTCCTTAACTCTTCAAAAATTCTAAGGGTCCAAACGTTCAAGATTTTTCGAATGAATGTTGCCTTAATATTGAATAGGGAGCCAATGATTGTATATGAAAAATTATGGCGGTACTTGAATAAAGTTATCAACAGCTGATCTTCTGTACTACAAATTTTCTTGAATAAGACTTTTGATTTTCCATTCCCACAGATTAAATTATAGAGCCAATCAAATTGATTTTTGGATAACCCACAATAATGTTTGAAAGTTGATGTTGGTAACCACTGAATCGATAGTAATCTGTTTCTTATCATGAAAGCTTCTGCTTGGGTAGTTGTTGAATGGCTTGCTTGTGAGGATTTTTCATTGTGATTTTCATGAGTTACTTTATCCAAAATTAAGTAATTGCTATCAACGTTCTCCACTTAAACATTAGAAACAACTCTATTTAAAATGCATATAATTAACCAACTTAACCTACTCCAGCAGTTTAAATAGTAACTACCTCTACATTTGCAGCAAGGAAACCATCACCAGAAGCATTATTAAGATTTATGGGTGACAAATCAGGAGTATTTGAGGTGCAGGTAGCAAGCGGGATAGGTTTTTACGTGGGTTTTGAAATGGTTTATCATGAGATCTTACTGGTAGTTGTTCAGATGGGATTGCAGTGTATTTTAATATTTTCTTGTCTCCTTTAAAAAAATCAACCTTTAAGCAGTAGTTATTTTCAATATTAAACGCAATAATGGTACTTACCCAATCTTGTTGTGATGTAATCTTCAGACTTGAAATGAAGGCTGCAAACCTTCATCCATTTACTCACTCCTTTTCCAGTTCTGGTTGCATTTTTCCATTTTGCAAGCATGTCATGCTTACTGGGGAATGAATGGAACATTAAACCTTTGCTTTTCTTTGAATTTGCTGTACACATTGGGACACAGCAATTAACTGGCATGATTTCTGTGAAAATGAAAGTACATTAACTATTTTCGGAGGCGATACAAAATCGAGAGCTAACAAACACGCTTCTCAGTTCATAGACCGGAAATGACCAATACCAAAATTGGACACCTGCTGCACTCTAGTGGCGAATAAAAGATGCCGAAGTTAAAGTCTCCTATTGCCACTGGTTAGAATTCCATTCGATATCCCTGACGGTGTATACAAATTCATTCACAGCTGGGCTATAGGTCCCTTGTTGAACAGCGCCGCTTTCAGGGTCTGTCGAGTCGAAATCATCAATCTTGGTTCGTGAATTGCGTTCCAAAGTCCCGATTCCCGAATTGGTTTTCTCCGTTGTTTGAACGAACGGGTCGCTGACTTGTGAGAGGGATTTCCGGTCACCCTTGTCGGCCGTCTTTACCTCCGCGAGGATTCCGGGCAGAATTGAGTCTTGTAGTTGAGAATCTCCGTTAATTAATCGTTTAGAGGAGAATAAAAGTTTATCTGGCTCGTTGCGATAGAACATACGAGTATTGTAGCCTACTCCGCCTCTGTCTAAAGCCTCTAAGTTAATTGCTCCGCACGTCGACGACGAAGTGCACTTAAGTCTAGCCTTACCGGCGTAACGAGTTTTCCCGCGGCTACCTGGAACTCGCCTTAATTTCCAGCTGCTGCTCCTTGCTTGGTTTGCACTCGCCGTCCCTTGCTCGGGGCGTCCTCCTGGCTTTTCATCACCATTCGCCCTCACTTCGGGCTTCGTCTTTTTAGCAGCACAAGAGCGGTTCCATCCTCTCTCGCTCAAATCTTTTTTCTTCTACCCTTTCCTTTCCAAATTTCTCCCGTGGAAAACTTCTTTTTTCTTTTCCTCCAATGAGGGAACGACCCGATCTCTCTTCTTCCGACCTACTCTATTTCCTTTCCAAGGGGTCGGCTTTTTCTTCGCCTTCTCTCTCTCCATTTCTTCTGCCGTCTTCCCATTGGGTCGTTGCCCTGACGTCATGAAATGCGGAGAATCCTCCTTTTCCTTCATTGTCACCTCATTCACCTTCTCCATTCTCTGCCTAAACTGAGGTGACAGTCGGCAGGAGCCGCGAGGCTCCAAATAGTTTTGTACGAAAAGGCCTAAGAACCTGAAATTTTGTGTTTGTGCCTCTCCATTATAGTCCCGAACCGCTACTGCTTGTAACATTTTGATGCTAAAACCCTTTTATCGTTGGATAACTATGCCCTAACTAATTTTTTTATTATGGGCTATGGTAGCAGAAACTTTTGCCTTGCATGAGATATACATTGTTGGTCCGCGCATATTGTTGCTCATGCACTGTCGCTTCAAGACGGACGGATTAAGCAAATTATATATACCGGGTGATCGAAAAGTGTATTACATTTATTAACATTGTTAACGACATTTTCAGTGTTTGCTTTCCAGCAATTCAATGCTTTCATAAGAATTGAATTGCTGGAATTGCTTTCATAACAAATTATTGTTTTGCTAAAGAATTCGTCACGGCAAACAATTATTAGTTTCTTGAAAAAATGTAAAGCTTTTGGATCACCCGGTATATATAGATAGACCAGCTGAGATGCCCGTCTTCGCCGAGCTTTTCAGGGCAAAACGAAGGCGGGGTATCAGTATCTATGTATATACCATTGTACTCGGGGTCCCATTGCTGAATCATCACTGATCCAATGGGCTTCTGAGTTACCCAGTCATTGACTAGCATTGTCTTGCCTTATTTTCTGATTGGATTTTCCTTATTATATATAACTGGCTTCGATCTTTCGCAACTTTCTGTTGAAGCAGGAAATCGACATTTCTGTCCTCTGTGAAATACACCTCATCGAATTGTGCTTACCCCAGAAATCCAACAATTGATCGCAGAAAGAAACAGGGCCTGTAGGCTTTGGCAACGTCATCGTCTACTTGGGCTAAAAAGCAAATATAACAGGTTAGTACGAACAGTCCAGGAAGAAATAAAAGAGTTACGCGACGCTAGGTGGATAGAGCATGGTTAGAGAAGAAGAAGAAGAATGATACGCTTCCAAACTAATTACGTTTGGTAATTACGTCCAAACTAATCAGAATAAAGCACAAATAATTGCAGATTCCCTAGAGATGCAGTTTGTTACTCCTGATAAAAATAATCCCGAGAGTCAACTCGTGTCCCTGCGTGTGGAAGATGGTCTTATCAAACTTGATGAAGTCCCGCAATTTACATCGAAGATTAACATCGAGACTGGCGAGATAGCTGCCATCATCAGAAATCTCAAACTGAGGAAGGCTCCAGGAAGAGACAACATAAGTAATAACGCCCTAAGGAATCTGCCGAACAACATTATTAAAGACATCTCGAATATCATAAGCGATTGCTGGAAGTTTTCCTACTTCTCGACTCGTTGGAAGCAATCTATTGTGGTAAGTATCCCCAAGCAGGGGCAAAATCCTGCAATTCTTGCGAGCTACCGACCTATCAGTCTATTCCCGTCGATGTCCAAAGTTTTGAAGAAAACGATCCTCACCAGGTTCAAAGACCACCGTCTCACCAATGATCTACTTCGGAAAGAGCAGTTCGGCTTTCGTGACGCCCATTCGTGTCAGATGCAGATATGGAGGCTTGTTGAAGATCTGAGCATCCCACTGAACCTTTCAAGGTACTGTGGCGTGGTTTTCTTTGATGTCAGTAAGACTTTCGATCAGGTGTGGCACGAAGGGCTAATCTACCAAGATGATTAGAGACGAGTTTCCTCCTGATTTGATTTTCATGGTGAAATCCTTTATTAGCGACAGGTTCTGTCAAGCTAAAGTTGGCGAAAACTTCTCCACTCCCCGCAAAGTAAACGTCGGTGTCCTACAAGGCTCTGTCCTTGGGCCTGTTTTATTTAATTATTTTGTACATGATTTCCCAAAACCAGAAAAATGTAATTTATATTTCTATGCTGATGATACTGCCATCATGGCATGGGCGCACCAGCCATCTCACGTTATCACTCGTCTGCAGAATGCCTTGAATGAATTTGAAGACTGGTTTAATTGCTGGAAACTGAACCTTAACGTCGGAAAATGCAAAGCTATGTACTTCAACAAAAATCTTAAGCGTCCTCCGGATTCTCTTGTCCTATTCAATAAGGAACTAGACTGGGTCGACAATTACAGGTTCCTTGGCGTTATAATCGACTCAAGACTCTCCTGGAACTGTCACGTGACTTACGTTCTGAACAGAGCAAAGAAGGCTAAGTACAGTCACATAGCTCTCCTGGGTCGGAACAGTGCCCTCAGCATCGACAATAAGCTGCTACTGTACAAGACGATGATTCGGGCCATCCTCCTATATGGCATGCCTGCGTGGGCAACCATATGTAAAAGCGGATGGAGTGAACTCCAATCGTTCCAGAATATTACACTGAGGACCACTGCCCAGCATGGAAGAAGGACCGTAAAAAATCATTGCAGCCACTCGGATCTGAACATTATTCATCTTGGTAAATGTGTCCAAGAACTTCTGATGAACATGATGCAGACGATAAAGAGCCATGACAATGACCTGGTGGCTGGAATACTAAACAACCTGATGGAAATGAAGTGGCATATAAAGTATAGAAAATCGAGGCATATTCGTGATATCACCTTCGAAGACATTGGCATCGTTTCCTTCCCGGATTATTGGAAGATGTGATACCCCTCCCGCCCCCTCTCCCAATCTTCTGACAATCGTCAATCTGGAAGACCTCTGGGGTTAGTCAGGCTTCTTGCCTATTTCAGTGTATTTCATGTGGAATTTATGCTGGCAGGCTGGTCTTCGTAAAGCACTGCTTTCGTACCACCCGAAGAAATGTACACTTCACTGTTCGATTGTCGATTCGAAATTAGTTCTCTTCAGACCTCCTCGAGTTCGCTCTAGGCCTTTTCGAGCTCCGACTTAGACTGCTGAATGATGAATGCAAGACATTCGAAAAGCGTTTACAGGATTATCAGGTTGTATTATTTCAATTTGTTTTTTGTTGCGGTAAAAGAGTTTTTAGTCTTAACGTTTACATATCTATTATCCACATAACTGTTATCGTTTCTTTAATACCAATGTTGTTTAAGGTTTGATCCTGGGACCTACGAGGGGCGATTGATAAATAAGGTCTCCAATGCTGTAACTTTTTTACTTGTAAACCGATTTTCAAAATTCTTTTTGTATCTTATACTCACATTTGTCCTCTATGTAATGCACTATTCATTTTTCGACATAGTCCCCATCCCTTTCCACGCATTACGCCAACGCGTGACTAGTTGGGTGAACCCGTAGGAGAGAAATTCCGGAGTTGTTGTCGACACCAGGATTGAATGGCAGCTTTGGATCCTCTTTTGGAGTACGATAACGTCCGCCCGCACACGAGTCACCACACACCAGAGGCGTTGCAGCGCCTACAGTTCAAAGATGAAAAATTGCAGTTCAAAAAAGAAAGACTTTGTACATTGCGACTTTCACCACTTCCCAAAGAAGAAAGAGCCCCTTAAGGGACATGAGTTGGTTCTGACGGCGAGATAAACGCTGCCATTCAATCCTGATGTCGACAACAAGTCCGGAATTCTTCTCCGACGGGTTCACCCAACTAGTCACGCGTTCGCGCAATGCGTGAAAAGGGATGGGGTCTATGTCGAAAAGTGAATAGTGCATTACATAGAGGACAAATTTGAGTATAAGATACAAAAAGAATTTTGAAAATCGGTTAACAAATAAAAAAGTTACAGCCATGGAGACCTTATTTATCAATCACCCCTCGTATTATTGTCATTGCATAAGCTGGGCAAATGGGAAATTGCCGTCATTTGAACTCTACAAAATCATAAGTCGCCTGTAACAGTATTCTTTGTATTAAAACGAACTGCCTGCGTTATCCCTGTTGAGTATTGTAGCTTTTATTGAACCTGATTATTTGGAATCGGATGTTGTATTGTTTAATATTCAAAACGTTCAACCTAATGACCGTCGACCCTACAAATTACTGACAACTTCGGACGTTGCTGTGATTTTTTACCCGGGAGGGAGTCAGTGCATATGGTGATATTAATTTGCGCCAGCCCACAGAACGTAGAGGTCGTCGGATTTTAGAAAATCACCCATTGTATGATCCGCTGCACTATGTGCTTATATTTCCCAGTGGATTTGAATTCTGGGACGCTTCATCTTCTTGATACACGAACTGATGCATTTGAAGCATCCCTGGAAAATCCTTGAGTTGGCGTTCATTGTTCATCGGATATTGGTCCAAATCTCATAATGTGAGATACAGCACTCGAAGATTGGTTGCTTCTGAGTTGAATTGATGCTGATGGTCTTTATGCAACTCATCTGCACAACTATTCCACATTCGCTTAGGTTCCTAGGGACTTACTGTATGCCAGAATGACTGCAAATAGATGTCTGAGTTGTCAAATCTGGAAAGCAATTGCTTCACGCATCGCATGCAACGATGGCATTCTTCATCGCCCTTTAGCAGCCTTAGAGCTTCTGAAGCCTCCTGGAAAGTATCTTGCAGTACACCAACAACTCTTCGAAGATCTTCAAATGATTTTGGACCACGAACATAGCATAGCAATCGATGCTGTCGACTTCCAGAGTCCATTGGATTCGCATAGGCTTCTTCGACTTCTGAAATTGTCTGAAATTTTCGCTTCTTCGATGCTATTACCTATTCATTAGAAATTATTAATCACGCTTTACTAATTGTTATTACACGCATCAAACAATTATCGAGTATTTTTCGAATCTCCCACACGTAGAATTGAAGTAGATAATTGGTGTTATATTGTTTAAAAGAAAGGAGATTTTTAGCTGTTTTCTTTTGTCGCGTCATTTACTTTTGTTAACAGTAACCCATTAACTTCCCCGATCCCCATTTGGGGATCTTGTACTTTAAACTGTCTAGTGGGGCCACCTCCAATCTACTTAGGAAAAAACGATGTGCACATGACTAATCAGGGTTGTGTCTGTGCAGCAGATGCTAAATTTAGCTCGTGCACGTGATTGGCTTCCCACGCGAGATCATTCTTCCGGTCGGGGGAGCTATTTTCGTCGCGTGAATGGAACGCCGGTTTTTACAATAAAAAAAAGTGTTTATCCAAGAGGCTCCTTTTCATTATTGGTGGTTTGTCATGTTCATTGGTAAGTGTTTAGTACTGTAATTGCACTTTTCAGTGCATTATAATGTTTTGATGGGTACAATAGACCGAGATATCTCGATACCCAGTTGGGGCTCACATCTGATACTGACTTGAATTTCACTAAAGATTTTGTACTTGCGTTTTACAGGAAATGGCGCGACACAGGGTTCTTTCTTTGAAAGAAATTGATGATATTATAAATGACGATGCCTTTCTAAGTTCTGAGGAAGACGGCGACACTGGCCCTATAGATATTTTGGAACTTCCTCCAGAATGAGTTGATGTTGTGTCAGACAATGAAGATATTGATGACACCATTATTGATGATGTTGAACCGGCAGATCTTCCTGGACCTGTTGAAATTCATCTTGCAGCAAGGCAGGATGATCATGTTACAGTGGCCATTGCGTTGCCATCCACAAGCACCGCTACAAATGATACAGCCCCACCACCTGCCAAAAGGAGAGTGGTACCTTTGAATCCAAAGTGGAAGAAGAGAAAACCAATTTATTCTAAAAGCTACCCAAACTGTCATGTTCTAGAAAAAAGGTGTGATGTCATCAACTTACTCAAAGGTAAAAGCCCTGTGCAGTGTTTTGAGAAGCTATTTGATGACGAAATTATCACAGATATTGTCCGGCAGACTGTAATATACGCTACACAGAAAAACGTCCATTAGTTTTCCCTTTCAAAAGATTGTATTAGAAAGTTTATTGGCATTCTTCACTTCACTTGGTACCACTCTCTTCCTCAAGAACAATTGTACTGGTGCGAAGAAGAGGATATGGATGTTCGATGTGTGAGAAAATGTATGAGTCGAGACAGATATCTGGAAATAAAACGCCACCTCCATATTAGTGACAACTCTGACCTGGAAGGATCCCAGCAAATGAAAGGGACAAGCTCTTCAAGATTCGCCCACTGATTGACAAACTAAACGAAAACTTTCAGTTATTTGGTGTCTTCTCTGAAAATTTGAGCATTGATGTATAAATGGTCCGATATTTCGTGCACCATTACCTCAAGCAGTTTATACGAGGTAAGCCTGTAAGATTTGGATTCAAGCAGTGGGCGATGTGCTGCTCAGGCTCACAAGATTCGAGGATACAGGCAGTGATGAAGATGCAGACGTGTCCGGACTTGGGGCATCTGTTGTCTTGAAAATGATTTCGATTTTAGAAACACCATATGCTCACAAAATTTATTTTGACAATTTCTTCACCGGATTCTCCTTGATGAAATATTTGAAAGAAATTGATGTCAGGGCAACAGGGACTGCTCGATTCAACAGAATGAACAAGTGCCCTATTGCGTCTGACAAGGAAATGAAGAAAAAAGAAAGAGGTGCATGCGACTACAGATTTGATTCCGAGAATGAAATTTTAGGTGTGATTTGGAATGATAACAGCTGTATAAAGCTACTAAGCAACCATGAACCCATTGATCCTATGTCACAGGTGAAGCGATGGAGCAGAACAAACAAGAGAGAGATACAAGTCCCCCAACCGAAATTGATCACAGAATATAACAGATGCATGGGTGGGGTTGATAAGATGGATTGGAACGTCCAAAAATACAGAATCAAAATCAGGGGAAAAAAGTGGTATTTCCCTTTGCTTTCCCTATATGTCTTTACAATCCCTCAGAAGATCTGTTGCCAGGGCATATCTTGCTCTTTCTTCACCAATATCTGACGCAAAAAAGGCTGGAAGGAAATCTTTCTCCAAACCAGCCAAGAGTCGTGATCCTGTTGATGTCAGAACCTCTGTAACTGGTCAATACATTGAACGCACAGAAATGGGCAAACAAAGGAAGTGTGCAGTGTGTAAGATTAACGCAAGGAAACAGTGCTGCAAATGTAATGTTGGACTTCATGTGGAGTGTTTTCCAGTATGGCACCAAAACTAGATAGTATGTGTCATGATCCCCATTTGGGGATGGGCCAAAATTTTGAAATTTTGAAAAAAGTACAAATGTTGAGACTCAAAATACATGTTTTCCTTATTAAACTATTGTAAATCTATAACAATAAAGCAAAAATATTCGAAAAAAAAATTGGCAGTTAATGGGTTAAAGCCCGTCATACGACGGGTCTCACAACAGTCGAATCTGTAAATTTGATTTTAATTTAATGCAAGTATTTTTTTATTATGGCCTTTTGTTGCAGAAACTTTGCTTTGCATGAGATATACATTGTTGGTCCGCGCATATTAATGTCATTTTTTGCTCTAATTTCAATTTTTTTTAATTTCCAGACTCTACTGTCCAATTTTTGCTGTTTTTACGTAGGGGGTATGCCAGTTTATAAAAATAAATAATAAAACTTGAAACAACTTGCACGTAGATGTTTTCACTAAGTGTTCCTAACTTTGAAGCACCTTAATTAAAAAAAGTTCTATGGAAGTTATCCTGCAAATTATTTTAATAACTTCTACGTCTTTTTAACTATCCCAAAAGGTAAAATACTCTCAGTTATTTAGGCAAATCAAACATAAAATGACAGAGAAAGCGGTCCCAGACCGCAAAGAATAACTGTTTATTTAAAAGTCACATATCTAGAAAACTGTTAACTTTTGGATAGTAGGTTATCGGGTCAAATCTATCGGCAACGACCTAAATAATAACGTCATTAAATATCTAAGTCGACTTTCCCTGTAACCCTGTATAAAATCAGCGATGGAGTATGTCACAACAAACAAAAGTATGGAGAGAGATGTGTTTCAAATATCTAACAATGACGATTATACAATCAGGTGGTTTATTTCTAGTTTTCTGATAAAATCATTTTCAGTTAGCTTGCTAGTTTTTTTTTACTTACAGAATTCGCGGGATTGGTTTATATTGATGATAACAATGAAGATTGTTAACAAAGCAAGAAGCAGATATGTTATATTTTAGTGAAATTTTATTTGTGCTTAATCCTGAATATTTATCATGGTTTCAACAATTTTAGTATACATTTCTAAAAGGTTTATTAACATATTCATATAATTTTATGTCTTCAAAATACAAAAACATTTACAATAATAAAAAGGTGACTTACCGTAGTTTCGAATCTGCAGTCCGAAGCATTGAATCAAGATAATTTTTTTAAATGCAACAAACAAATAAATAGTTTATATATATAGTACATAAATCTTTTAATTATTTATCAATGGACGAGTCTACAGAATCATGTAAATCGGTGATACTGATAAGGGCTTATAATAACTGAAATATGAAATATAAGCACGGGTATAGATATGTCGAGTAAACACAGCACCTATATTTAACACACGTCTTCATACTCGCGTCTGTGCTCACATTGGAATGTGGGACGACAAACACGGCACGTGCAAGCTTTTCGCAGTATCTAAAATCACAAAATGAGTGTAGTTTGTCTGACGAAAAATTAAAATTATTGTCTTCATTCATAACGCTTTTTTGGGTGGTAACATTATTCTTAACTAAAGAGAGGAAGGAATCTGTAGAAATAAATTAAGTACTTCAAAGCACATAGAAATTCAACGCGCATAAATTCTAAATAAGATGAAGACTTCAAAAAGCATCAAAAGATCTAAATGAACATTTAAATGATTATTCATTAAAGCTTCATTAATGTTTCAAAATAATAAATTATGAATTAAATTGTGAGTAATAAATATATTTATAATAATGGAAAAGAGTTTATTCCAATACACTAGAATCCATTAGTCATTATTCAAAACGCTGAGAGCTAAACGTTAGGCCATTATACAAGTTTGTTAGGTAAGACAGCGAAGTATTCGTTTAGTGGGGCTATCTGTTACCTTTGAATATTTTTCATAATATCTCTGTAGTAAAGATTTAAATAAAAATTGTTCCTCAGACAATGTGGTCAGGCGACTTTTCAGTTTCCGTAACGCTTTTTGGTGTCTTTTTTTGCATCACGTTTTTTTGTAGAATGTTGTCAAGCCTTAAAACATTATAATGATAAAAAAAATGGAAGTAATAATTTCAGAACGTCATTTTTGTTACATATCAGATTCTTATATACAGCCACAGAATTTTAAATGTTAGCTAGTCACGTCAGCAGGTCATGTAATTGATCTAGAATTAGGTATAAATCAAAATTTGGTTGTGAATTTAGAATACGTTTTTTTTTATTTGAGCCTGAGATACTTCTGTATATTTTCATGCTTCTAGAGTGGGTGTATTCTTAGGATTTTTCCTGAGTCTTCTATTGTGATATTAAATGTTGTGCAAATTTCCACTTATCTTTTTTTCGGTATGATATAACGTGTTCATAGTATTTAACGGCTACGATTCGATAAGAAATTAGAACAGACATGAAACTTTTTGCAAATTTTACGTGTGTATGAAAGGAAAACTTCTTGCCACAAAAGAACATCCAGATTTGGAACGCCGGATACCTGCTTCGAAGGCTATGCTTTCATTCCACTCATATAAGATGTTTAGACCCGTCTCTCACGCTCCCATCCTTTTATTCCACCTACCCCTGCTCCATCAAAAAGTTTTCATTCAGTTTTATTGATAAAACAATATATCCGCTATTTAAGCTATTTGCCTTGTCCAATATCAGTATCTCCTTTTGGAATGAATTCCATACCATATTTATTCAACAGACATATGAAATATCCCCCCCCCCCTCCCGCCCCAATGGCTTTGACGCAAGTGGTGTACACCATCTTGAATGTAAAGATTTGCAAAAACTTGAAATGCCTAATCGAACCATAAACATCAGTAAGCGCAATGTCTATTTTGAAAAGTCATGCTTATCAAAAGTTGTTATAAATTGCATTGCAGTCGGAAGAAGGTACCATAGGAAAACTATCAACGAACAGAAATGCCATCTGTCGTCTGAAGGTCTTGCTACGTCAGCAGTACAGCTTTGTTTTGCTTGTCACATGGGAAATTTTACAAAACTAAAATTTTTGTGAACAGCGGGATGTCGAGTAAATGCAAATTAGGAAGCATCGAAAAACAACGTAAAAGGCGAGATTCCGCTGAGATCTAGACCAATTATATCCCACCCAGTCCATGATGAATCGTCTAGACCAGTGAGCTCCGAGCCAGCCAACGGGAAAGATAAGCAGCCAGCAACTACAATCTCAGATTCAACCCTGACCAATAAATGCTCATTCCATCGGCTTGCTTAAGTTCAACCATATAATTCATGGAAATATGTTGTCTTCCCGTTTCTCACGAATTGCGCATTTCCCTTTACAGGCATTGCTCATAGATTGTGTCATAAAAGAGACTGATGATGCTGGCAATTAAAGTTTTGATAATTTGTCTTTATCATTAACTGCTCACCCTTTTCTAGCCCTAGCATAAGGAATGAGAGCTCACGCAATGAAATTTACGGAGGCTCATCGGACAAGGACGCAGCCGCAGAATCTATAAGTCTAATCAATAAACCCGTTTTTTCGCTTAACTTTGAAACGTCCGTTAACACAATCGAAGCGGTAACATTTTCATTATTTCATATTATTCTGAATCCACTTTGCCTTTTATAAAAGTATTCTTGCATAATAATTTGTTCAGCTGGCTAGTTCTTCTTAACTGCACGAACTCTAATGAATTTAACCGTATTTTCCAAGAGTCGCGTTACCTTCCTCTCCGTTCTTCATTTTATGGCATAGCCTCTTGAGGAGGGAGGCATACATGGATGAAAGCCCAGGCAGACTGTCTATTCAATAGTTTTATTACTCTCCTGTTGGAAAATGACATTTTGTGTCTTCTCTATTTTTATATTTTGCAAGTGCTTACTTATTCCTTTGTCAGCTGTCGAGTTCTTCCGATCTACCTGCTTGTGATTTCATCGGTGTGCTTCGCCGACCTACAATTTCATCGTGTTTAATCTTTCTTCATTGCAAATTTTCTTAACTGATTTCCCGTAAGTATCTGTGGAGACTACAAGATACCTTTCTACGATAGAAGAATATTCGTGTATAGTCCATCTTTAATTGGCATGTCAATTGTTATGTATTGTTTAATTTTTATTATAACAATGCTCAACAATTGAAAACCTCTTCATATGTCGCGCAAAGTAAGGCTGGGTGGACCATAGCAACTAAATTTACATAGTGAAACATGAAACATTTACTTTGTTATTTAGGATTTATTTTTTACTGACAAGATGATCAGTTATGACTTTTAGTAATTTCAAAATTAAATATTTTTCTCTTGTTACCACCCGTTTTTGTCTCTCTGACGATTTTACACGTGACGATATGTCGTTTTCCCAAGAACAATGAGTTTTCTTTGCTGAACATTAAACTTATTTCGCCAAACGTTCTTATGCACTTATTGCAGTTCCTAACAATTCGACGATAACGAAAATTATTAACCGTTTTCGGGAATGTGGTTCTGTGGTAGTCAGGAAGAGATCCGGTAGACCGTCCATTTAGACTTAAGCTAACTGGCTGACCTGGAGAGAATATTGCAGCGTTTTCCTTTAAAAATATTCTTCTCCGTTTTTGTAAACAAAAAAATAACTTTTTAAAAACTTTTTTAACGTTAAGAGTTAATTCGTATGCTTTTTTTAGTGCTGAATACGTATCTGACCTCGTTTTTTTTCTATCACTACAGATTTTTTGTTTTTAAAGGAAACATTTTAAATTATTCAGAGTTTGGAGCCTAATAAGTTTAATTGTGGTCCAAAAATTTGAGATTGTTTAATATTGCAGCTACTTCTCTTCACATCCATTACTTTAACTTTGCAATCTCTATATGCATAACTTGAAAACACGACGTGATAGAAAAAAATATAAAAACAGATTCGGATTCAGCACACAAAAACCATTCCTGTTATCGTCGAATTAATATCACAGAAATTATAAAGCTCTTTTCCTTATCATAGAAATGCAGTGCCGACCAAAGTTGTTAAGGAGGGAAAGGCAAATATAATAAAATAAAAGCATTTAAGTTCTCCTTTAAAAATATTCTTATTTGCGATATAAACGGTACCTTCAAATAAAAATAAATACATGATAATGTTACTGAAGGGATATGACATTTCAAAAGTCCCACCCTGTTGCTCCTTGTATAAATTCCATTGAGTAAATATATTTTCAACTAATTCTTGAAATGTATTTCAAAAGTCATATCCGTTTTAATGTATGAAAGCATCAGTAAGCTTTCTAGCCAAGCAGGCATGCTAATACGCTTCCAAGGAAGTTAGCACGATTATGAATTTATATTTGAAGAAACTGTCTACTTTACTAAAATTATGGTGGCTGCAAAAAATGAAAAATTAAAAACAATTATAAGTCGGGATTTAATTTGTTTTATTAAAGTGGAAAAGATAAAAATTATTTCTTTATGAGTGATCATCAAAAGGAAAAGTATTTAAAAGTTTTCGGTCCCATCTGCTGCTGCTTCTTATTTTTATCCGAGAGATATCCGTGTGTATGTGGGTGTGTGTGTGTGTGTGTGTCTGTTTGGAATTAATCTCTGCGGCTCTGGTGGTGAGCCAAGAATTTCTTCGATTCGCGCTCTAAGTCGGTTTCATAGGGTTGTTGGGTTCAGAAATGATGAGATCAGGTTGGAGATCAGTTGTGCTACTTTGAAACAGCTTAAGATTTATAAGGATTTGGTAGAATGTGGACTGTCTTATAAACGTCGCTATTATTTTCAGGATTTATGTTTTGCCGGTGACAAAGTTAATCTCGTTTTCTTACAGACTATACGAGTAACTCATTCTTGATATTTTGCTGGAGCAGCGAACTGGCAGAGAAATAACGTTAAGAAGAATTTTAAAAATATTACGGATACAGCAAAAACATATTTAAAAAATACATAAACATATTGCCTTCACGTTAAATGAGCATTAAAGCCTAAGACCATGATAAGTATAATTCACTAGCTACTGAACTCAATAAATGGCACATTTTCTCTTTTATTATTTTTTAAAATTTTTTCTCAAAATTCTCTTTATTAAAATTAGCTTTTAATGTTAATTCTGCTGAAAGGGAACGCATTGCGACTGAAATACCTTAACTACTGCCGTTTCTTAATTTTATTTTCAAGTTTCTCTATTTTAAATTTATATGGAACAATAAGGAGTGAAAACTAAATGACGTATAACGTTAAAAATGTTGCGAAAATGTAATCGATAAAAATAAACCTTGATAGCAACGTGAACAACATTTAACAAGTTGTTGAATACGCAAATTGATGCCACTTTTGATGACCAGGCGACGATTTATGTAGGAAATTTGATCGCGAATTTCCGATTTAGATTCCTATTTATGGCTTGGCTTTTGTTTTGTGTGGTCGTTAAACTTCACGCCAGGCCATTTGGGATTAAGCCCTTTATCGTAACCCATTGACGCCAACAAATGAATGGACGTCGGAATCTGGTGTTCATTTTGGAGAACACTGTTTTCCACCGTTCGATTCCTACGAACAATAACCTCCCCCATCCAAGTATGGATTTA
The DNA here is from genome assembly GCA_023313115.1 of Rhysida immarginata. Taxonomy (NCBI): domain Eukaryota; kingdom Metazoa; phylum Arthropoda; class Chilopoda; order Scolopendromorpha; family Scolopendridae; genus Rhysida; species Rhysida immarginata. Next base: position 132,788 of record JAHWFO010007108.1, read on the forward strand.
TTGCACGCCGTAACATAAAATTTGCTCATGGCCTCATGAGTAATATTCTATTATGCACGGTAACGTTATGCATAAATTTTAAAGGTTATTTTTGGGAGGAAAAAAAACATGTTTTACTGTTTGTTGTGATATTCTGCTCCCCGTTCGTCTGGTTAAATTAAACTAGTTGATGGAAAAAGCAGAGAGCACCGCTGCGTCTTTAATTATTAAGTACCGAAAGGTCCTTTATCCTGGGACATTTTGTCTACTTCTCTGTTAGTCCGTCCCTCTGTATTTCGATTTTCTAGAAGCGTAAGAAATACTTTCATAATTTATTTTCGACAATCGATACATATGAAGTTTCGCATGAACGAGATCGAAGGTGATTGATATTGGTTAAGTAGCGTTTGTTCGAACAGTCGTAACATAAATGTCACGTATTTTTGTGGAAACTTTTTATATTCAGTTATATCTTCAATACGCTTCATAAAAACCGCTTGGTGCGCTACAGTAACGGCCATCAAGCGGCAAAAACTGCAAACACTTACGTGGCAAAACACCGATTTTAAACAACTGAAAATGAAGGTTCAACTGAAGTGCAATTTTAAGAAAATGAAGAAATGGGAGACATTTTTTCGTCCCAAAACATTGAGGAGAGGGAAAAATTTTAAAAAGTCAGGTCATGTACATGATGAAATAATTTTTCCCTGATTGCATTATTACATAAAAATGTTTGCCACAGATGACGGTAAATCAGGGGAGCTACATTATAAAAAATTTTTAAATAAATCTGAACCAATATTTAACAAGTGAAAAATATTGCATATACAAATTAATAATTAAATTGATTATACATTTTAAATTGATAAACTTACTTTTCAAACCCGCTTTTCCGTTAGGGTCGCGGCGTCAGCAGCCCTATGGAGGATCTCCAGCGATCGCGATCTTCCGCCATCAGGCGTATGTCCTCCCTGGTAATATCCAAGCGACTCGAACCCAGATTCTCTATGTAGTCTAGCCACCTGGTTCTAGGCCGACCCCTTGGTCTCTTACCTACCGGCTTGGAAAATAACAACTGCCTAGGAAGACTAGTTTGCGGTATCCGTATCACGTGGCCATACCAGCGCAACTGAGATCTCTCAATGCAGAGAAATAGCGCAACTGAGATCTCTCTCAACCTGAAGGTTCGTGCGTGAAGACCCAAGGAGGACAAGGTCGTCAGCAAAGAGCAACCTCTCCACCTGACAGTCGCCCACACAAACACGCTCATCGCCTTGGCTGCCCCTGTCTATCCAGTCCATAAAGATAATGAACAAGAGGGGCGACAGTACGCACCCTTGGCGGAGTCCAACAACCATGGTGAACGGTCTTGACTTAATGCCATTTATCCGGACACATATCTCACAGCTTTCGTACAGAGACATGATAGCAACCAGTAATTGCCCATCCACTCCATACTCTTGCAACACTTGCCAGAGCTTCTTCCGAGGAACTCTGTCATATGCTTTTTCGAGGTCCACAAAGCAAGCGTA
>JAHWFO010007108.1:143203-248712 GCA_023313115.1 Rhysida immarginata
TTTATTGATTTTCAAAATCCATCAGTCATTTTTGGGACACCCGGTATAAGTATGCTTTAAAATACGTAAATACAGTGTGTATCTGAACGGTCTGTACAAACTTAAAGGGGAGATAGTATGGGTGACTCTAAGCAAAAAAGTTCATATGAACATGGGTCCGAATTTGAACGATAACTGAGATATGAACAGAAATATAAATGCCGCCACCAAGATCAACAAGTTAATAACTCGGGTACTGTAAAGCCTAGATTAACGAAATTTGGAGGAGTAACAGGGTACATAAAACTGTGTATACCGTTAAAATTTGATCTAATTCCAATAAGAAGTTTCCGAGTTACTCATTTAACATCATAATACGTGTTCACTTGTGAGTACTAACCAGCACTTATTATAATTTTATGAATGACTGCGTATATACAGGGTGTCCGGAAATAAATGGTAAATATTCATACACGTGAGAGAAGATGTATAAAGAAGCATTTTTATTCCTATGAACATGGTGTCGCAAGCCAACTCCCACAGAGATACAGGGGGATTAAAGTATGTTGCCCACATTGGAGCCTACAGCCCTCAGTACTCACGGGCTCTTAATAACTGCACCAACGATCCCATTTGTGAGGGTTCAGGTAATAAGCTTATTTGTGAAATGGTCCTGATTGTGTAAATGTATACAAATCAATACGTGTACGACGACATTTAAGGTATTAAAGGTTTGTGGAGTGGCATGACAGGGGCAGCCATTCGAGCATACATTGACATCTCTTGAACAGATGTGGGCTGCACCACATTGCCTAGTCGCTCGCGGGACGCCAACAATCAACAAGCGCAACATACTTTAATCCCCCTGTATCTCTGTGGGGGTTGGCTTGCGACACCATGTTCATAGGAATAAAAATGCTTCTTTATACATGTTCTCCAACGTCTATGAATATTTACCATTTATTTCCGGACCCCCTCTATACGCACATATTTACATGTATTAAAATATTATTCAGTTCATGTAACTATACAAATTTTTGCCTATTAGGAGTAACTACATTTATTTTGGGTTGTGGTTAGTCGCTGAATATTTTTTATATTACACTGTAGCTTGAAAAAGACATGGTCAACTACAGACGTTTCTCGATGATGGGAGGAAGAAAACTAATGAAAAAAAAGGATGTTCCCCATATCTTCGAATGTCAAGAGGATAGAAACCGAATATTTCCCCACAAGTCACGAGCTTACAACGAAACAGGCTATAATAATAATAATAAAAAGTTACAAAAAGTTTTAATAACCGTATTAAAAATCCATTTAATTCAGAATTTTGCTTCATTCTATCACTTTAATAAAATTAATTTATTAAAATATTATGCGTCATTAATAATTATTTTATAACAATAAAATTTATGTTATTATGTTATTTATATTGTTTATGTTATTTTACTAACAAACAAATTTAGAAAATAAATAAAAGGGTCTTTGAATAGCAAAATGGTAGAAGTTTTAATAACCTACGCGTTTCGAATACACTTCATCAACAGGGTAGGAAGCGACTACAAATTTAATATCAAACAATCACAAGAAAATCAAAAAGAGAGTGAGAGAGAGGTTCTTCCACTTTCCACAACGTAATTTGTTTAACCATTAATGTACATTTCGATTACTATGGAAACATCGTTCAGTATGAGGCAGAATGATTCTGCTTTTTCTCTGCTATATACTAACGACGATTGCATAGCAATTGAAATGTACATTTATGATTTAATAAATTACTTTGCGGAAGAGTGGAAGGACCTCTCTCTCTCTTCTTGATTGTAAGCATCAATAGTTTTGTTGCTACATATATTTAAATGACACGAGAAGTTTGTTTGACGAATTGTCTAGTTTCTTTAAATCCACGACTTTCAGCTACTCTGAAACATTCGTTGTTTGATAAAAACTCCGCCATCATAAACGAATCTACTTTTGGCAGGTTTTCTGATCTTGCCTCAATGAAACCTTCATCTGGTTTGACCATTTTCGTCTGTAAATGCACTGTTAGTAGCATGACTGACTTAAATAACGCGCGCAAATCTGCAGCTGCAACCTGATTAAAGGTCAAGCTGGGCGTTGGTTGCTGATTAGTGACATCACAACCAATCAGATGCGTTCTTGGCGAAATGATAAAATTCAGCTAAAATACGTTTTTTTTACTTATGAAAACAAGGTTCCCGTCTCCCATTGGACTTTCAACCGTGACAACTTGGTTGTCTTTAAGACACCTTGAGACAGCTTGGCTGTCCAGGTGTCTGCGATAGCCCAATTGGTAGAGGCGTCGGCCATGATTGTCGAGGTTCCTGGTTCGAATCCAGGTCGCAGAATTTTTCCTTCCATTTTTCAATCGAAAAATCATTACCTATGCTTGGAGAGCACCTCCAGTTTATAATCATTATTATAGACTCCATTGTTGCCCGGACCCCGATGGTCGACTTTTGAGTGCACTGGCCTGTCTCTCTCTTTGGCCTCGATTTGCGGGAGAATGACGTAATTATGACGAAACCGACAGTAGCGCCGCACAGCCAGGAGTGATTTTAAGGAAAATTTCATTGGTTGATTTTCGTCACGTGATCACAGAAAAGTTTCCTTTGCGGCTATTGGGAGTTTCCCCTCTGTTTCTTATTTCTCTGTGGAACAATGATGTCAACAAAAATAAAACTAGATCGACCCATTAATGGCAACACCTCCTAGAAAGAAGGCCTGTGTCAACACGTAAAATCAACGCTACCTAAAGAAAAGGCCTGTTCACTGAAACGTCATACTTTGTTATATCATCATCAGAAGGCGAGATTTAGATCTTATTATTGGTAGAAATCCATAATTGTTGGTAGAAATCCAATAATAAGCCCTAAATCTTGGACGTCGGGTGCATCCGCATACGGCAAAGCTGACCCGTCAGGCAATGGATTGTTACATCATCATCAGAGGGCGACAATGGGGTCTATGCTAAACCTCGTCCTCTGATAATGATGTAACAATCTATGACATTTCAGTGAACAAGCCTTCACTTTACGTGGCGTTGCTAAAATAAAGCCTGCGCATGGACACTTCATAAGTAGTCATCTCGTAGTCGACGAGAAAGACAGGCCTGGACACTCAAAAAACACCTGACCATAGTAATCTGATGAACAATCCAAGGTTCATTGTTTCCAACAAATATAAAAACGCTGATTGTTAAAATTCAAGATGGAGACAATGGAAGTTGGATTGTTGCTCAGACTACTATGGTCAGGTGACTTTCGAGTGCTTAGGCCTGTCTTTTTGGTCGGCTACGTAGTCATATTTAATCGTATTTCTACCAATAATAAGCCCTAAATTCTGACTTTTTATGATGATGTAACAGTGTATGACGATTCCGTCCACAGGCTTTCTTTCTAGGAGGTGTTGTCTATGGGCGCTTCGCTAAATGTATCTAAGAAAATGATAAGCACCAGATATACTATTGCATAAATTTCGTGGACGCACATTGTAAGCCAATGATGTCAACAACAATAAAGAATAATGAGGTATTTATTATTGTTGACAACATAAAATATACATTCATGATATTTATTTTTAATTAAGGTCTATAGATATAAATGGTCATCGAGCTTCCGCCGTTTTCCATTGTTTCGAGAAGCTAAGGAAAACAGATCGCGCCAGCTGCTGCATAGAACGTACTAGGGCCGACCGTGACATAAGATACAGGTTTTTCATTAAAACTGAAATTGAAAGTAAAGTTTCTAGCTCCCGATAGGGCGGCGCTGCAGGTACAGTTGGGCCGATTGTACATGCAACGCCACTTTTCAATGAACTTCCCGCCTATAGGGAACGAGAAATATTAATTTCATTTTTCAGTTGAGTTCGATGACCATTTATATTTATAGACCGTGATTTTAACTACAGGGTCGAGTCGCATTATTATGACCACGTCCTACGTTTGTCTTCGGGATTGGCCAGCCGAAGAACCATGTCACGTGTTGGGAATTGGTTAGGAGACTATAGAAGGTAGGTTTCCACTATGTTAAAAACATCACTCATTGCTGCAATGGGTAAGAAACGTGATTTATCAGACCTAGAAAAGGGGATGATAATCGGCTTTCGGGCCAATGGTGGCAGTATTTCGGAAACCGCGCAGCTTGTGAACTGTTCTCGTGCTACTGTAATTAAAGTGTATCATGATTGGGAATATGGGACCGTTCAGAATGAACGTATGGGAACTGTGGAGCACCACGTGCCATTGATGAGAGAGGTGAAAGTCGGCTGCGAAGGTGTGTGAAGGGCCAACCGAAGAGCTACAGTGGACCAACTTACCGCTCAAACCAACGAGGGTGCTACCAGACATGTCCCTAAATCCACAGTACAGAGGACCTTGCTACGTATGGGCCTCCGCAGCAGACGAATGGTCACCGCACTCACGCTGACGAAGGTTCATCACCAAAAACGGCTTCAATTTGCCCAACAGTACAGAAACTGGATCGCTTCCGACTGGAAAAAAGTTTCCTTCTCCGATGAGTCACAATTCCTGCTCCACAGAAGTGACGGCCGTTGGCGGGTGAGGCGAGAAACCTCCGAGAACAAGCATCCTGCAACCATTGTTGGACGAATCCAAACTGGTGGCGGCAGCGTGATGGTGTAGGGAGTGTCCTCATCGCATTGTCCTGGCCCACTGATACCAGTGGAAGCCACTCTCAACCGATTCGGTTATTTATCTACGAGATCGTATAATTGCAGATAAAGTATACTTATACATAGCAATTGTCTTCCTAGAGGGGGATGGTACGTTCCAGCAAGACAATGCGACGTGTCATACGGCTGCAATTGTTCGGGGGTGATTTGAAGAACACGACCAAGACTTCCAAGTGCTACCCTGGCCCCCTAATTCCCCAGAACTCAACCCAATCGAGAACCTGTGGGATCACCTCGATCTTCATGTGCGTGCTATGGAACAACCACCGCGTACCCTTCAGCAGCTATCGGATGCTTGACAGTCTGCATGGCAACAGCTACCAGTAAAAACCTACCAGAATCTTATTGACTCACTTCCACGCCATCTAGCTGCTGTCCGTGCCGCTAAAGGCGGTTATTCGGGATATTAGCTGGTGGTCATAATAAAGTGACTCGACTCTGTATATACTGTAGAATCTACAGTGTAGATGGATCCCGTCAAAGTTTGACGATAAACATCCCATAGTATTATTAATCTCCATCTCTTTAATTAAAAAATAAATAATTAAAAAATCGTCAGAGCAACAAATCGAATAACAAAGCAGCCTAAAAGCACAGAACGTTGTCAACTTAATAGGGGAGCAAATGACGAATAATAAAGCATGCAAATGATGGCACAACGCAAACAGGTTGCAGTTCTTTGGTAGGGATTTCTTTTTTTTGGGGGGGGGGGGGGGCACATGAAACCAGCCGTGTACCTAACACCTGTGTAAGGAATTGAAGATATGGCAGCTCGCATCGCAGTTGTTTCAGACGAAATCAAAGAAATGCCCGGAATCTTTGGCCGCATACTAACGATAGTAATAGTGTAGTTAGTCAATAATTGGGAATTTAGTCAATTAATATAGAATCATTAAAATACGAATTAATAATATATTAATTAATCTAAAGAGGATTAAATAATTAATCTATCTACATATTTCTCTGTATGTCTGTCTGTTTGTTCACTATGCATTCCAAAATGGCTGAACCAATCTTGATGAAATCTTGTTTGGTAATTCAGGTTGACCCTGTGAAGGTTTTAGGCGGATCAAATTGAACTGAGGTCAAGGTTTGGTGGAGATATGACGCTAAACTAACGAAGCGCTCAAGAGATGCCGCCAAGAAAACGCCGAGCAACAATGTAACCTACATTGTTTCCCAACAAACGAAAAAATCCAAGAAGGAAACAGCGAAGGTTACATTGTTGCTTTGAATAAGAAGATCAAGTAATTTTCAATGCCAGGGCTGTCTTTTTCGTTATCTACGATGCTTTTCGTTAATGATTCACGTTTTAAGAAGGATAGTATAAAAAAGTAATAAATAAATAAATAAATAAATCATTATTATTTTTTTTTATTAAAATCTTTGGTGAGATGTAAGAAATTAGTCTAAAACAAATAAGAGAATATACAACTTCTAGGGTGTGCAGCTGTTCAAGCTTTTGCTGAAAAAGGGAAAGTACTTTCCCTAATGAGCTAATAACTGGAGAAAAATCATTTTTCATATGGTTTTTGTAATGTAGTAACTTCCTTTAGAGAAGGTATAGATATAGAGAAGTTGTAGATAATGTTTATCTAACTATAATAGAAAATTATAAAGATCTGAACTGATTGTGTGAGAAGGCCGTTCTTGCTGCTAAAATGATACTGTCAATATGAACATTCAGTGTTGTATTTGCCTGATGAGGCTGTGTGTAATTGACTGACCTTGGCGTCTTATCCTATCAGCCCGCTTTGCCTCCCGTTCATTTGTTTACCCATAAACCACCGCTTCCCACTTCCTCTCTCACTGACCTAAGACGAACACGAGGCAGTCTCTATCTGTCCACGAATAAAGGAGGTCGTGGCATGCTACGCATCCACCGCTATACTTAACCCTAAGCATGTAACCTGTTGTATCTTGTCGAACTCACACAACACGCATACACTAAAACTATCCAGTATATCATTCAGGACAATGATTCCATGCGCTGTGACTGAATACAACCCTATTGAAACGGTTGCATGTTGATGAGGGATGTTGATGAGGCAATGTCGAATTTTCCTGGGCTAACCCAAAATTTTCAAAATTCCAGTGCAAATATTTTAAAGAATTTCTTTCGTTTTTCCAAAGTGAATATTTACTTTATTAACTCTAAAGATTTTTCATGTCACTCACAGCAATATGCGGTTAATATGACCCGCTTGTGAGAGTCCTATGATTCTTCCAATTCGACCCATTTAAGAGAGTCATTGGACACATATGTCAGTAAGAGTTGTTTGACCCGAATTTCCGAGTCGCCATTCTCGGGTCAATTGACTCGACTGTACAAGACTTAAGACTCATTAACGGAATGTTTATTATACGCGTATATACCTATTTACACATTTTTACATACATATTTATACGTTTTCACAGGTACTTCCACATTTATATAGTCATATTTACACAAATTTACACACGTCTATACAAAATATACTCAAGTTTACACACGGGTATACATCTATTTACACAAGTTTACACTTTTTTACACATCTGTATAGAATATTTACACAACTTTACACACATTTAAACATACACGTACACAAATTTACACACGTGCATACACCTATTTACACAGGTTTACACATAATTACATATGTTTACGCTTATGTACACATCTGTACAGCTTATTTAAACAAGTTTACATTTATGTGCACAAATTTACACACATGTGTAGACAATTTAAGCATCTGTACAGTTTATTTACATAAGCTTACACAAAGAAGTACATAAATTTACACACGTGTTTACACAATATATATAAGTTTACAAACCAATATACACCTATTCACACTGGTTTACATACATCAATACACCTATTTACACAAGTTTACACTTTTGTACACATATGTATAGCATATTTCCACATTTATACACACAAGTACACAAATTTACACATGTATATACTGATATTTACACAAGTTTACATTTGAATACCAACCTGTATTTGTATTTTATCATCTCTATAGTCAAAATTCGCCAGCAGAAGATAGAACTTCAAGCTTGTAGGCAGAAAAAAGGATTTTAATGATAAATCTGTTGCTAACTTTAAAATAACGATCGCCGTGTTCATAGAGTCGACAGCTCTTGAATGGTAGACAACAATAGGAAGAAAAACGACATCCTTTAAAAATTTTTGAACATCAATTTTTTTTTTTAAAGTCATTTATTGATTTAAAAATTTATTTAAATTTTAAGGGAATATAAAAAAGATAAAATTTCCCCCCCTGTCGCGCCCCCCCCCCCCCGGGGGGGGGGGGGGGGTATTTGGTCTAATCTATACAATGCAATAAATTCACCCATCACTTAACAGAATTGCTTTGCGCAAAAATCAAGGGAATATTTTTGTTGTAACCATTACATCGTTCTCATTATAAATCTGCAAGATTTTTTTTATATTCCTTTGGGCAAGCTAAATGGAAACTATCACGTATTGCTGAAGAGGAAGGCTCGTATGAGTATCCTTGGCAATCTGAAATACAGAAAAAAGGATGAGTTTTAGATCAAAGATTTACACTCCCTACAATAATGGAAAGGGAAATAGTGACATTTTATTTTAGTTAATATCAAATTCGACCTCCGTGTTGAAATTAAATCAGCCACCCTTCTTACTTTCTATAAGGCTCCGATACACAGCTTCCGGTGTTTAGATCCATTCTTGCTGCGAGAAACTAGCCATGTTGTTAGCAGTCGATGTCGATAATAATGAATGCTGTTCAGTGGAAATGCATTTCAGATCACAACGAGTAAATAAAAAATAACCGTAACAATAATGAATAAGAAAACGTGTTAGCAAATAAATTTGAAACTATTAAATAAGTATAATTTACGTTAGAAAAAAAGTTTAACTTACTTAGATTCCTGTTTTCGTTTAATTTTTCTTGAACAGGTAAAATTTGAAGGAGCAAGACGAACAACGTTGGAGAATGGCTTATTCAACTTTGGGTTTTGGAGACTCTGTTCTCGCACTCAGAATTGAAAAGGCTAACCCTACTGATAGATAGTCTTTAGATAATTTGTCCCATCCATAGTCATATTAAAGAGTAGTATTAGTTCTAATAATTTTGTATTAATCTTCTTACTAACACGAACGGCGAAATCGTCCAGTACAGCTATCCGCCATGTTTTCGTAACTTGATTTCGTATCTCTACCGGAAATGATTCCCATTTCCTATGAACTTGATTCGTTAAGCTGTGTATGGCGCTGTTAGATGAGTCGGGGTTTCGTAAACATTTGAAGATGGGTTGTACAACTTATCGAGGAAGTACTGTATTCTTATATTCGAGTCAGACAGCTGTAACCTAATAAAATGAGTCCTACGATCTGGAAATTGCTGTGAGTGGTGTTCTTATTCATATTCAAATTAAGATATTGCAAAATTTCATCAAACAAACTGACCGAGCAACACCGGGCACATCAGCTAGTCATTCATAACATGACAATTTAACTATGACCCAAAAGGAACTATAGTTACACAAATGGTCATCCAGTGATTTATGCATTAAAATCAACGACTTAGATCCGAAATTAAATAACAAGCAATAGCTAGAGTGTTCGTTAACTTTCAAGTTACATAAGTTTATAATTACACGATCGATAAATGGAAAACACAAATCCACAAAAGTTTTTAAATTAAATGCCAATACCATCTTACTATTCCCAATGCTAACTATGTATAAAGTCGTCCTTCATAACTTTATTCTCTAATATTCTTTGCTTTTAGAGAATTATCCTTTTTGCTTTGATAAAGGATAGTCTCTATCCGAAACGTCAGCTTTTTATTTTGATTTTATTTATTTATTAATTTAAATTTTTTTATTTTTTATTAATTATTATTTATTTGCTTTTTATTTTTTAATTAATAACTTTTAAATTAAATTTAAAAGACTTATCCCATCGAAAAGTTAAGATTCCACGATTAATAAGTTAAAAACTTTTTGTGGAATTGTGTTTTCCGTTAATCGATCGTGTCATTCATATATCCACAGTTTCTGGCAACGTATTCGTTTATAACTTTATAATTAGTAGTAAGTAAAACATCAGCAGACCAAGTCACATCTGATCTTCAAAATAAATTAACAATTTTTAATTTCCAATACTAAACAAGAATATAACTCGTAAAACGATTTTCAAATATGCTAAAAAGAAGAATATAAAAATTTGTTTTTTAATATTACAGTCATATTTTATATACAGCAATGACGAAAACTGCATGTGAATTTACGCATTCGATTGCAGCGTTCACACGAATCTTTCCAAATACGCGCGAAATGAGAAATGAAATGCTCGCACGTCTAAATGTTTTAAACTACTGCTTCTATGTTCTTTCCACTGCTAGAGCCATTCATCATTTCTTAATCAAAGTTACCATAAACGTTAGGAGAGAACAAGTTAAGAGGAAAAAGGTTTTATCAAACCAAGCTTTTATAATGTTTTATTTAGTGGCAACAATACAGCTTAATTTTGCAACAATAAACAATAGATACATTTACCTCTCGCCATAACGAAATGTCCAATTGTTACAACAATCAATTCGTAGTAATGAGTTAGTACAATTAGAACACGAACCAATGAACCGATTTGAAAATTTTTTTCTTTATCATAAATTGTCATCGATTCTGCATACGTGTGTCAAATTGCAGCTCCCTAGCTTGTCGGAAAGTTGGTTTAATATTGATTACAAGATTTGACCTAAACAAACTAACACAGCAAATTTATAAAAAGCTTATAAAAAATAATTGTTGCAAAGCATTGTCGGGAAAAATCTTGTAAGCATTTCAAGGAGCTTTACATGTGACGCAGATGTAATTTTAAATTTTAATATTTCACTTTTACTTGCAATTGATTTAAATTAACAATGAAAATACTTTTGATTCTATCCATACTCACATCTGTTTTATTACTTCACGTTCACGTTAAAACACAAAACAATACAAGTCCTTGTCTCGTACAACGATGCAAATGCACAACAGTTATTAGAGTATTAACATGAATACTTGAGGCAGACTAGGTGTACACGTTGGGCAGTTGAATACTTAAAAAACTGCAAACTCAAAATAATTTGTATGTTATCTGTTATAAAGTTATTGTACGTTTGTCCTAGCTTCTCCCGTTCTCTACATAAAGAGCTACACAGAAGATTACAACAGTCGCAAACAATTCAAAACAGCCATTATTTGTTGAAAATAATAAGCCTAACAACAATTAGCTACTGTTAACAAAATGCATGGCATTTATTAGTTATTGATAGCGATAGGCCTAACATCAATTAGCTATTTTTTACAATTGGCCTAACAGCAATTACCTATTGTTAACATTAGGCTGAAGAGTAATTAGCTTTGGATTGTCGAATATACATAATAGGCCTAATATTAATCGCCCACTGATAACAACAGTCCTAACATTAATTAGCAATCTTTAACAATAGGCCTAACATTATTTAGTCATTTTTAGCTATAGGACTAACATTAATTAGCCATTTTTAACTATAGGCCTGACATTAATTAGCCATTTTTAACAATCTCTCTAACATTAATTAGCCACATTCAACAATAGGCCTAACAGCACTGAATTTTAAAACGAAATGAGCACGTGCTTCGACAAAGCTTCATAATGCTTAAATGATAAAAAAAAAAAGTAACACTGTATTCACTTATGATTCGTCAGTACGAATCGATTGATATATTACATGCCCTAAGTTCATATTCTTAACATTAGTGCACGTTCTTGAAGGGGTCCACGAGAGCTTATCAAAAGCTATGAGAACATATATCGCAGTTATGTTCATCCATTTTCAGGTTATGTGCAAACGACGACCGGCCAGACACATAAAGGTACCGATTAAGCTTGTATTCTTATATATAGCTTTAGCTAAAGCTCGTAATAAGGGGTTATTGAAGTACTTTTTGGGGGTCATTTTCTCGGACATAGCATTTCGAAAATCGAAATGAATGTCATATTCGTTTTGTGCTCGTCATTCCCGTTCGAATGACATATTACATGCCTTATATTGCCAATAAAAAATTTTTATGGGGAGGGGGGCTTGGGTCTCAATAGTCACGTGACTGTTAGACAGATTTCAATGACAAACTGATCAGGTGAGCTCAGGAAGGGTCTCTATCGAAGAGCGAAAGCAGAATTAGAAAAAGTTAAGGCATTCTCAAGTAATCGTCGGACATACAGACGGACAGACAGACACAAACAGAGCGAAACCAATATAACATATATTTTGTTATTATTATTATAATTATTATTAAAAATATTGCGCTCCAGAAATGAGTAAAATTTAATTACATTCGTCCGAAAGTTCCGACTGTTGTTGTAAGACGTAATGAGAAATTAATTTATTAACATAACGTTTGTGATTCCTACAACACGACTGGGAGCAGATCAAAATGGAAGATTCTTAATTTAAAAGGCATTTGATTCCATAAGCCAATAGCATTATAAGGAAAACTGGACTCTAAAAAAGACGAAACGATCAATAAGGGTTGTAATTTATATTTACAAATTTGTCTGTCCTGGATACTATTTTTCAACCACTTCTCAATAAAGTGGGCTGGATGTCTAGGGCCGGTTAATACCCTATAAATCTCTAACTTAACTTTAACATTATTAATTATTCTCTGAAATGAGAAAAGACCTAATCTGGAAACTGCCTGTGTAATAGAAGTCCGTTTCTCTGAAGAAAACGCAGTGCGTATAATTTTATTATAGGCCACCTTTAATCTAGAAATAGCAAATTTTGATGTGGAAGACCATAAAATACAGCCATATTCCAGTTTGGGGATAATTTTGCCTTTGATAAGTATAACTATCTTTTTTTTTGGACAAAATATTTTTTAAGCGTTTAACCAAGTAAGTTAATCTAACCATTTGTGTTACTAAATTATCTATATGCACTTTAAACGTTAAAGTGTCATCAAATTCTTTTCCCAAAATCACTTGAGAGGAATCAGTCGTTCGACTATTACGAGTAATCTTTAAAACTCTGGTTTTATTTTCCTTGAAATGCATTTCCTTTGCTTTATACCAAGTTTTTAACAAATTTATATCATGTGCAATTTCCAATTCCGCCTGGTTATCCTTTGAAATATCGAAACTTTTCATAAGGAAATTATCATCCACGTAAGCCAATAGTTTAAAATTACAAGGTAAAGAAAAAATTGGGTTAGTAACCGCAGCATATAACGTTGTACTAATACAGGAACCGTGCATAATTTCTCGATTAGAATCAAGTGTTAAATCCCATTTGGGTGCTCCATGTAGATCTTTCTATCTTTAAGGTAATCCCCTATTAGTGCCCTAACAGGATTTCCTACACCTAAAAGACTCCAGTTCTTCCAATATTTGTAAACGCTGAACAGTATCATAAGCCTTAGAAATATCGGTGCTAATGATGTAAAACATTTGCTTTCTACTTAGAGATAATTTAGCCTCTAAATAGATGGTAAATAATAAATAAAGTATAGGAATCCCAGGCCCACCACCAAACTGATTAATTGATATTCTCGTCCATAAAAACCGAATCTTCTCCGAAAATATTAATTTTTCTGCCAACTTAGCCGAAAAAAAATAAACTGGAAATTGGTGGGTATTTTGTATAATCTGTCGGGGCACCGGATTTAAAAATTGGATGAATTTTTACTCGTTTTAATTCTCGGGGAAATTTATTTAACTTAATAATACAGTAGAAGCTTGCTAGTCCGACACCTCGCCAGTCCGATACCTCGCTAATCCGACGCTCCGAGTCTGAGCCGTTCACGTCATACTGTAGTTTGAGAAATTAAATTATTTCTTTGCACATCCAGTACTCCGACAATCTCACTAATCCGACTTGTCTTGTTCCCATATGTGCCAGACTAGCGAGATTCTACTGCAGTTTGAACCATATGGTCAAACAATTTTCATCCAAATATTCCCCACCTTATTAAATACCTCGCCAACCATTGGTCCATCTCTCTTATTAATTTTTAAATTCATCTTTTTGATAATATCCGACACCTTATTACAGGAAATTGTTGGAATCGTCGATAAAATGTCAGCAGCCATCCTTTGACTTGTAACTTGGATTGTTATCCATCCACGTTAAAAAACCATGATATAAATCCACCGGTAATGAGTTTAATTTAGGCGGAAAGGCCTTCCTGATAAAATTCCAAAGATTAAAGGTATTGGTTTCCTTAAGAATAGCTTTCCTTTTCGCAAGTCGAATTTCTTTCTTATATAATTTGTTTTAGGCCTTTAGCTTTAAACGATTTTCTATTCCATCATCTAATATTAACTTCACATATCCTCCTTTTTTAAGTTGCCATAATTTTGTCACCTTTGAATTCTACACTACGCGACCAATCTTTAAACGAGTTTGAAATTCATTCTTAACTTTTTTTAATTGAGACAAAATCTTGTCAAAATTGTTACAGATGTTTAAAAAAGTATAATAAATAACAGTGTTTAATTTAAACAATATTTATCAACTCTCCAGCCACACAAAAAAATTATTTGTTATAATAGAATAACTTTGAGCGACAAAACTTTAAACACTTGTCAAAATTATACAAAAAACAAATTGCAATTACAAATTTTAATAATGAGTTGATTTTCCATTTACTTTAATCACTTCAAAAATACGATCAGGCATGCTTTGAATTAGTTTTTTCAATGTTAGCACTGGAATATTGTTCCACTCGAGACGAATTGCACTCTGTAGTTCTTTAATGGATGAAAACTGCTTTCCATTTTGGTAAACAGATCGTGACAAAAGTCCCCAAACATTTTCTAACGGGTTTAAATCGGGTGATCTTGGTGGATATTCTAATAAAGGGATTTTTTTGTTGTCAAACCGTTCCATTACTGTGCGAGCTTTGTGGACTGATGTGTTGTCTTGCATGAAAATTCACTTGACACCTCCAAGCTTCTTTCCCACTGATTGTAAAACAGATGCCAATATGTCCCAATACTTTTGGACAGTCATATTGCCGTTGATAAAAATAATCTCAGTTTTTCCTTTTGAGCTGATGCCTCCCCAAACCATGGTGGATCCTCCACCCATTTGCCTTTTTGACAAAATTTTTGGTTGGGTTCTTAAATCGTGAAAATAATACAAAAACCCATCATGTTCATGTAGTGTAAATCGTTTCTCATTGCTAAAGATTACAGACTTCCATTCTTTTTGCCAGTGCATATGTTTTTTTGCATAAGTGAGACGGTTTAATGTGTGGATGTGAGAAAGCGGCGGTTTTGTCAGAACTTTTTAGCCTTTGACATATGGAGCAAATTTCAAAGTTCGTTGCATAGTTCTTGTAGAACATTTTAAATTAAGTTCTTGCTTGATGTTTTTGGCAGTGACAATTTGGTTACGAGCTTGGGCAATCATGCGTTGTTGCTCTCGGTTAGTAAGAGCTTTTGGGCGACCATCCGGATTTTTTAGACCATATTGCGATTATTTTAAGATGTTATTCTTTACAGCAGTTGCACTTGTACCAATTTCTTTTGCTACTTTTGTGTAATTTTTAAACTTTTTCCATAAAATGTCAATTTTACCCTGCTCCTTCTCAGTTAAACGTTTTGCGGCCCCCATGATGATTGATTACTTTAATTTTATTTGTAAATTACCTTTCCTAATCCCCTCACATAGTTATGAGACAATTTAAAGATTTGCATATTGAAAACACAATTATTTGCACAATTCGTTTAAAGTTTTGTCGCTGAAATTTGTTCTACTATAACAGATTATTTTTTGGGTGGTTTGAGAGTTGATGAATATTGTTTAAATTAAACACTATTATTTCTTATACTTTTTTAAACATCTGTAACAATTTTGACAAGATTTTGTCGGAATTAAAAAAAGTTATGAATGAAATCTTCTGTTTAAAGATTTGTCGCGTAGTGTACCATTTACCAGAAGTTCTCCTATTTCTTTTAAAATTTATAGATAAACCAGATTTCTTTAACGCTCCAAAAATATTAGTTTGCATAATATTAAACATCAAATCTATATCCATTGTCATGTAAAAGGTAGAACAATCCATATTACTCAATGTTCGTCTAAACAATTTCCAAGTTATTTTATGGAAACGGAAGGTTCTAGACATCTATGAAAATTTTCTCTCAATTTTTTTTGACATTGTGGTAAAAAAAACCTTAATTTTACATTTAATCGCTAGATGATCACAACCTGGGAGTTCCGTGGTTTGAATTTTTGAAAGAGTCCAGATTTTCGATATGAAAATTTGATCAATGATGGTAGATGGAAAGCGTTTAATTCGTGTTGGAAAATCTATTATTGATTTCAGTTGTAAGCATTCCGTACTCTCCAAAATCAATTGGTTGGTTGGTTTGCTTGATATTAACGTCCTTTATCAACTGCTATGGTCATTTCAGGACGGCGTTATAGGGGCCGCAAATTTTGGCTCGCAAGGGTTCTTTAACGTGCAGCCGGCAAACGACTACACGGGACCAACGGCTTTACTTCCCTTCCGAAGGAAGTGTACGATCTCAGGATTTTCCCCCTGAAAAAATCCTCGTCGTCCTCGGCCGGGGTCGAACCCGCGTCCTCGAGCATCAGAGGCGATCACGCAACCACACAGCAAAATCAATTGGGAATCCAACGTGATAATATTAAAATTAATATTAAAATCACCACCTATTATACTAGGCGAATTTATAGGTAAAAGTTGAATTATATCCAATGTTGTCTGCGTCTTGGCATACGTGGGTTTATAAATAACCAGAAAATTTAAATGCATATGTCTATATTCACACATTATCCACAGAGGCAGGAACTAAAATGGCCACACCTCCTCCTCTTGATGGACGATCAGATCGCTATAATACTTAATTTGGGAAATCAATTAAATTATTATTATGGAGGGGGGTAAGCCAACTCTCCGTAAAAAAAAACAATATCAAGATTAAAATTTGAAAGCCATAATGTTACATCATCCATTTTGCTAAAAAAGGAACGAGTATTAACATAACCTAAACGTAATGACCCATCATTACTAATGGGAGTCGAAATTAGTGGTATTAATTGTTGAAAGGCGGAGGTAGTAACAGATTGTGGATTAGCTTTCGACGTAATTATACGCTTTTCAGGTGTATTCCTGTCTCGCATCCTTCGCTATGATGAATGAATTTGGGGCCAATTGGGGATTTTCCCCCCCGAAATTCTCGAACAGTAATTCCTGTTGGCCATTTCATAGTTTTAAGAATGTCTCCATTATCTTGTTGCTTTATGCGCACAAAAAAAACTGTGAAATTGCATCCGTTTTCGTAACCCAATGGCCACACAGCAGAACTTCTAAACCATGCTGTTGTAAACTTTCCTTCAATTGAATGGCGGATACTTCATTTGCTATATTGCCTATACAAATTCTTTGAGTTGCATGCCCTCGAAGAGAAAGACCCCAGTCTATTTATTTCCAGTATCATATGAAAGTACCATATCAGAATTATTGAGGTGGGTAGATAATGAATTTGCAGGGATAACATTCCCTTGATATACCGAAGTTTCCAAAGCAACCATTCATTTCACATTGATTAACATCAGCTCTTGCTTTGGATGTTGAAGAGTTGAATTTCTGATTCAAACATATTTGAGGAAGATTCTTTATATTATTATCTATATCACTTGAATCAGCACTCTGATCCTCTTTTTGAGTTGATAAAGATGAGAATAAAATCGAGTTTTCCAAAAGTTTTGAAATGGGAGAGAAATCCTACTTTGTTTGTGTTACAGTCTTAATCTTTTCTTATATACAGGGTGTTTTTGAATTGAGTACATATTTTTTGGTAGGCCTAGATTATTTTATTTTTAACAATTAACACAAGCAATCTACTGTAATAACTTTTAAAGTAATTGTTTGCAAAGAAATTTCAAGGTGCACGTGCTTGTTTGTTGAAAAGTCTTAGGACAAACTTCGTCAAGGAGATTCCATGGTATCCAAGCCCTTTGTAAAATACGATTAGTCCACATATAAACGAACTAATCGCATTCTGGGAAAACAGTAGGTAAAGATTTGTTTTAAAAAGTTCACTTGACGTACTTTTTACATGTGTAAAGTTAAACAAACAGTATGAATCGTTTTACATGGAATGATTATGCAGACATGCATCTGTGTCTCGGTGCTGCTGGTACCATGGATGGTGCAAGGCGTTTGTATGTTGAATGTTATCCAAACAGAATTCTTCCCAATTCACGAACATTTGGTGCAGTAGATCGTCGTCTAAGAGAAACAGGCGCATTCGCTCATGATAATCATCAGCGTGGACGTCGTCGGTGGTTACGCTCCACTGAATTAGAAGATGAAGTTTTGGAAAGGTTTAACCGAAATCCATCGACAAGTACTCGTGCGGTCGGAGCTGCTCTGAATACTAGTCATACCACTGTATGGAACATTTTACATGACAACTTGCAACATCCGCTCAAGCTTCGAAAGGTGCAGGAATTATGTCCCAATGATCATGGTCCCCGGCGTGCTTTCGCGGAATGGTTTATGCAGCAACAGAATAGGATTCCTGACTTTCCTTCCATGGTTTTGTGGACAGATGAGGCAACGTTTACGGGAGAGGGAATGTTCAATAGCTACAATAGTCATCTGTGGTCTCATGTCAACCCATGTGCAACACATGCTAACAGTTTTCAGCATCGTTTTTCGTTGAATATTTGGGCTGGCATGATTCACAATGTCCTGATTGGGCCATATCTCCTACCATGCCGTCTTAACGGGCAAACATACCTTAGTTTCCTGAAGGAGGAGCTCCCTGGTCTTCTTGAAGATGTTCCACTAATGACCAGACATTTGATGTGGTTTCAACAGGACGGCGCACCTTCGCATTACACAAGACCAGTTAGAGATTACCTAAATGAGACATATCCTGGTTGTTGGATTGGTCGTGGCGGACCAGTTACTTGGCCACCGAGATCGCCAGATCTCACACCGATGGATATTTTTTTATGGGGAAGCATAAAATCAATGGTGTACTCCGAACCCGTAGATACCGAAGAAGAATTGGCGGCTCGTGTTGTCGCGGCAGCAGGTGACATCAGCGACCGTGCTAATCAACTGTTCCCACGTGTACATCAATCCATCATAAGGCGTTGCGAATTGTGCTATGAAGCAAATGGCGGTCATTTCGAACAATTACTGTAAAATTCATACAGTAGATTGCTTGTGCGTCCCGGTGTCATTTGATTGTTCAATGCAGTATTGTAAGTAAACGGAGCTGCGGGTACCCCATGTTCATATGACAAAAATACTTCTAAGGACCTCTTCTATCATCTCCCAAAAAATCTGTACTCAATTCAAAAACACCATGTATATGTAAATATGCAGCCTGTTTGTAGGATAACCAGTAGAACACAATAGAATGGTAGCAGTGGTAAGGCTCTTTCAAGCCTAAAAAGGATTTCTTCACCCTACCTAAAAGCGCCCTCCTCCTTTACTGCGGTGAAACTTGGAAACTGTCGATTGAACAGGCTGTTATCTATGCAGGGTGAATACAAAAGTCTGAACCCCCCTTTTATTTTTTGAACCGAAGCAGATATGTCTATTTTGATGAATCCAATGAATAGGAAGTTGTGGGTGGCCTATCCCATGGTGCACTTTTCATCATCACAAATATGCAAATTAGGACACATTCAAAATTTATCTCAAAAACCGTAAGGGATAGAGAAAAAAAAACCAATTGCAAACATGTTCAGCATAAAAAAACAAACAAAACAAAACAAAAATCATCCAAATTGGACCAACCAATCACCCACAATCACGCGGTGAACTGTTTGTAGCTTACAAATAAACACACTGCACAAGGAAAACTGAATGCTGATATTTTCACCATGTAAAGCATGCAAATCAAAAAAGTAACATAAATTACCATACTCACATTCACTTTCATGCGGAAAAGCAAATAAAAGGCATGTTTCCGCACACAGAAGACAGAACAATTCCAAAATTACGAACAGTTCACCACGTGATTGTGGGTGATTGGTTGGTCCGATTTGGATGATTTTTGTTTTGTTTTTTTATGCTGAACAAGTTTGCAATTGGGTTTTTTTCTCTATCCCTTACGGTTTTTGAGATAAATTTTGAATGTGTCCTAATTTGCATATTTGGGATGATGAAAAGTGCACCATGGGATAGGCCACTCACAACTTCCTATTCATTGGATTCATCAAAATTGACATATCTGCTTCGGTTCAAAAAATAAAAGGGGGGTTCAGACTTTTGTATTCACCCTGTATATAAAATTAATTTTGTTTGTTGTTTGTTTGTTTGCCCACTGACAGCTTTTGCCATTGGATGGCGCCAACATCGCACGTCGTATAGTGAATCGTTTCGCTCAAATTTACGATCGTTAATGGCGGTACTTCCGGTCCGCTTCAATTTGAAAATACCGTCAAAACCATAGTATTTCGTGTTATATAATTATTATTTTAAACTAAGACGGTATGAATAAGTCTTAGAGAAAAGTGAACAGCAGATTAGATCTAGATTACCTGTCTGTATTTCATTTTCAATGATCGACAACATAGCCCCCAAAAGGAGAAACGAAACGTAAGTTTTGCGTCTCTGAGGTTTACGCGTTAGTTTTTTCTGCTGTGCCGCATTTTAACATCAACACTGACTGGAAAACTTTGGTTGTTTTTTCACGGTAGAGGGCTTTCTCTTATCAATGGGTGCGTTCGCGAAACATCCACTTTTTCCACTGGTGAATTTCCCGTGGATCGAGTGGAATTGGCGTGAATTCACGAAAAGCAAGAGAATCGCGAACGCCTCAGTGAATGATGAAGTAATGGCGATTGTCATAAAGATCAAACCCTAAAACTGGTTGGGCCCCTTAACCCACGAAGGCTTTGTGAAAGAGTACATGAGTCATTTACTCCTGCTTTGTGAAGACATAAGTAGAAAACTGATAAAACATGAGAAAAGAGTGAATAAGGTGAAGGAAATTTTTTAAAACGTGCAAAAGTAAAATGAAAAAAAAAATAATTTGGTAAAATCAAGATAAATTACGGACGTAAATTTCATAAAGAAGCCTATTTTATAATTTTCTTGAGTTTTAAAAGTCTGTACATTAATAATTTACTTTGTAAGACTTATTTTTTTTAATCGTTTTTAAACAATTCATAGTAAACTGTTCTCATTTGCATATTATATTATAATTCGATCTGGTTTTAGTTTTACTATGCTGTTAGCAGTGAACCATTAAAAATAAATTAAAATAAATAGATACAAATTTAATGCAAAATCATTAACATTAAATTTGGTTATTACATAAGGAATATAATTATACACAGATGTATATAACTTAATTTAAATCAGTGGATGGATGGATCATAATACTGTTCCTATTAACTAAACAGGTGGTGGCCTTACAGTATAACAGAGGGACATCAGGAGTTCCAATTAGTTTCGCCATTTATTCCCAGCTTTGTCAAGAGGCAAAAGGCATGCAAGCCTTTATATACCAGGTGGGCAAGAAATAACGTGAGGTGTTCAGAGCTCGCTAGCGGGAATTCTATTAGGCCAAATGCAGTACATTTTGGTGTATATACTTAGTGGAACATGTAGTTTCGATTTCTGCAAAAAAAAAATAGTGCCAAAAGTCGCCATAGGGGGCGCTTATTTCAAGAAAACAATTGTAGGCTATGCATAATGATGTCAACAACAATAAAGACTGGATCGACCAACACCACCTAAAGAGAAAGCCTGAGCGCGTAAACTTCATACATTGTTACATCATGATACGAAATCATAATTTAGAGCTTATAATTGGTAGAAATGCCCACTATCACCCAGACAACAATTATCTAGGTTACAATTTCCTGTGCGATTTGTATTCGCAATGACGATTAACAAAGCACAAGGGCAATCTCTGTATGATCCTAATGGCCTGACAAAAAATAGTGTACCCAAAGGCATTCGAGTAACACATTCTAATGTCAAAATAATGGTCTTTTATGGATAACTAACATTTATTAATTTTTTGTAAATAACTTAATTAGAATTAATATGAATTTATGGTGCCAATATCAATATTTGAACAATATTGGATTTAATATATTCTGTTATTATATAATCTTTTAATTTTCTTAAAACAATTTTGCTGATTTTCGTGAAATTTTGTATGTAATCGTATTATTGCTAGTTATTTAATAGCACGGTTTTTTTTCCCTTTCAATCATAGCGGGCGAAGCCGCGGGTAATCAGCTAGTCGTTGATAATATTGCTTCACGTGTATCGAAAACTAAATTATTTAACTGAGTTTTTATATTATCCATCATTTCATCTATAGCACTTTTCAATAATTCCATAATTCCATTAATTATCCCATTATTTGATTATTCATTTCATTAATATTATTCGTTATATTCAGGGAGAAACTATTTTCCCATTGACGGGTGTGAGCATCCATAACTTCCTTTAATTGATGTTGCAGATTAGGGAACACTATATTTATATCTGTTGTTGGTAGATTATCCGAAGAAATTATTTCTAAATTATTTGTAGTTGAATCTTTACACAGTTCAATTTCTTCCGAGGTTAAATTCTTTCCTGGCTCCCTTCTTGACGAAGTGGCTGCGGCTAATTGATATTCCTCAATCCAAGCTTTGGAATTTTTCGGTAAACTCTATTTTTGCTCGTTGTTCGCTAGTTGATGTTTTTGATTTAAAAATATTGTGCAAGATGGTTTCACTTATCTTATACTCTTCCATCAGCAGGTTGAAAGACAATTTATTATTAGTATCAGTCGGGAGACTAGTGAAATCGTGTCTTTCGAGGCCGCCATTTTGGAAAATTTTTATATTCATTTAAAACCTATAGGCAGAAAAAAAGACTCAATTTGGGATAATTAACTATAAAGTACCAATATATTAAAAGAATTCATCAAAAGAAATTTCACTATCAATGCACAATTCTGCCATATACAGAGTGTTTCTAAATTATCTCCGGTATTATATATGTTTATTACTCAAAATATATTACAGATTTTAACTTGATTTTTTTTATTCGCAAAGAAAAACTCAAAAAGTTTCTTAGCATGCCTTAATAAATTTCAATGCAGACTGGAAATTTTTTAGAGAACTTCTCCATGACTGTAGCATTCCCTATCAGGATCAGGTCACCAGCAGTGACATTGACGAAAATATCAAAAACGTCACTCTCTCCATCAAGATGGCTACAAATTCTAGTGCTACTCCTGTTGATTGCAAGCGGCCAGATGATCTGAAACTTCCTCCCTCCATCAGGCATCTCATCCACAAAAAAACCACCTTCAGAAGACTTTGGCAGGGTACCAGGTTTCTGCACTTCAAGACAAAGTACACAGGCTATCCCGCAAGGTTAGTGAGAAGATTAAGGAATTGAGGAATCAAAGGTGGAACGACAAAATCAAGAGTCTGTCTATCCAGGACTACTCTCTCTGGAGCACAGTCAGGGCCCTTAAAAGCAACAGGACCATTGTTCCTCCTCTGCTTACCGAAGGTGGCGACTTTGTTAGCAGTGGCCAGGACAAAGCTCACTTATCGCTTCTTCACTGAAGAGGCAATTCTCTACGCCCAAAGAGGACTGTCTGGTCAATTTTACCCGTGAAGTCAAGGATAGCCGTAGCAAGTATGGCCTTACTAAACGAACTTTTATCTCTCCAAATACCGTCGGCATCACTGAGATTTCAAGCATCATTATGCGACTGAAAAGTAAAAAGGCAGCTGTCATCGACACCATCACCAACGATACCCTCAAGAATTTACCCCCCACTATCACCATGGTCATGAATGACTCCTCGCAGCACGGCCATTTTCCTAGTGCCTGGAAGAAATCTGTCATCATCACCATTCCTAAACCTGGACTGGATCCTGCTTCCCGCAAGTTATAGGCCCATTAGCTTGTGCCCATGCTCTCAAAAGTCTTTGAGCGAACTATACTCAAGAGGTTCAACGATTACTGTGAGGCCAACAACCTTATTCGTAGTGTGCAATTTGGCTTGCGTCCAAGTCACTCTTGTGAGATTCAGCTATGGAGGTTTGTTGCTGATTTAAGCAGTCTTCTCAACCTCTGTATGTTTGGTACTGTCGTTTTCCTCGATGTTCAAAAGGCCTTTGACCAAATCTGGCAAACTCGACAAAATGATTATCTGTGAGTTCCCTGATGACCTAATTGCTCTGGTTTGCTCCTGCCTGTCAAAGAGTACCTTTCGTGTTAAGGTTAGTGATTCCTTGTCTGACCCCTGTGATATAAATGATGGTATACCCCAAGGCTCTGTCTTGGGGCCAGCCTTATTCAACTTCTTTATTCATGACTTTCCCAAGTTTGCAAAGTGCAGCCTTTACTTGTTGGCTGACGACGGATCTATCATGATCTGGGCACGAAACCCAGCCCACATCATCAGTCGACTTCAAAAAAACTTTACATCAGTGCGAGAGCTGGTTCACTAAGTGGCGATTAAAACTGAACGTCAAAAAGTGCAAAGTTATGTTTATCACTCGCAAACGTAAAAACCCTCCAAGGCCTTTCTTCTTATTTGGCAAAAAACTTGAGTGGGTAAAAAGCTATAAAAATCTTGGTGTCATGATCGACTCCAAACTCAACTGGAACGACCAAGTCCAATACGCGCTTAACAAAGCAAAGATTGGTTTGGTTTGGTTTGTTTGGTATTAACGTCCTTTTCAACTGCTATGGTCATTTCAGGACGGCGTTATAGGGGCCGCAAATTTTGCCTCGCAAGAGTTCTTTAACGTGCAGCCGGCAAACGACTACACGGGACCAACGGCTTTACTTCCCTTCCGAAGGAAGTGCGTGATCTCAAGATTTCCCCCTGAAAAATCCTCGTCGTCCTCGACCGGGATCGAACCCGCGTACTCGGGCATCAGAGGCGACCACGCAACTGCTGAGCCACCGAGGCCGATAACAAAGCAAAGAAAACAAAGTTCAGCTTGATTGCGCTTCTGGGGCGAAACAGCGCTTCTTGGCGTGAATAACAAATTCTTGATTAACTTAAGAATAAAAGATTTTTAGACAACTTAATCATCTGCATTATCCACATAAGATTTTTAAACAATTTAACAAATTCTTGTTATACAAGGTTGTGATTCGTACTGTCTTACTGTATGGAATGCCTGCTTGGGCTTCTATTTGCAAATCATGGCGGAAGGATCTCCAGACCTTCCAAAATGTTGCTCTTCGATCCATTGCCCAACTTGGCAGAAGAGATGCCAACAGCGACTCTATCTATGAAGATCTGGGGATGACCCATATTGGCACCTACGTCCAGACACTTACGAAAAACATGCTGTTCAAGATGGAAAACCATGAAAATACTCTGGTTTCTGGTATTTTGGATCACTCACTCTTGTTCAGGGTCCCCTCAGGTTTCGAAGACCCCCATCATATCCTGGATGTCTGTTTTAATGACATTAACAAGGCCGTCTTCCCCAACTACTGGATCTTTTAGATCCTGCTGGTTTTTGGGCTCTCTATTTCGTCAATCTACAATCTGTCTCGTTCCTACCTTGTGGGACTTCTTCTCTAGAGGACTTAGAGGTTCATCAATCTTCTCTCCTATTCTGTGTATCTAATTTGGGTTACTTTTTGGCTAGGCTCCTGGATTTCTCGCGTTTTTTCTTTTCACTTCACTTTTCGATTGTTGATTGTCCAATCTTTTACAGCACAAGGATGTAAAATTTCTTAGCAATAGAACGGTGCATTGTTGAAAACACCGATAACCTTTTTACACAATAGTAAGGTTAAAAAAACAAAAAAAAAACTGAGCATCATTAACTGTCTATATTCGCCCATTCGACTTATTGCAATAAAGGGTTCAAAGAAGCGTTCCGTAACGCCAGATCTGAGCCCCCTACCCCTCTGTAACTCTGCGTAACACTGTCCAAAAACACATCCACCCTCAAGTGTTACGTAACTTGTGGACGGCCCATTGTACGCTTTCTTGATACAGCAATTTTTTTATCCCAAGAAATTGTTTCTTAGCTTATATTATCTCAGCATTTGCTAATGTTAATCTGTTTTGATAAAAAGCAGAAAATACATTTACCTCCCGGAGTTTTTCGAAATTACATTTTATTGATGAAAACCAGATCTTTAAAATGGAAACGAACGTAAGAGAAAAAAAAATTGTTAATTACTTCTTCGTTCAAGTACTTTTTCACTTACATTATTTTAAAGCATCAATTTTTAAACATGCTGCTCTAAATAAACATTAAAATTATTTGAACTGGAGTTCCAAAATAGATTTTAACTTTGATGAAGTTCCGAGCAAAAGTTCCTACCGAAAATATCCAAAAGGGCTCTTCAAAAAAAATGCAACGAAAGACAAAGGATTCCTTTACTCAAATCACGTTCTTTAAACATTTGAATAACTTAAATAACGTTCTCTGAAGAAAATGAATGACTGAGTTTATTTTAGATAAAACTAAACTTTTAAGTCCATCTAATTCTTTGAAATGCGATGAATTCATAATGAGCGAAGGGACAATAACTTCATAAAATATGCATAATATTATTTTTTATGGGACCAAAACCAAACACGAAAGGGGAACATTAATGCGACGTTGACAAAGTTTCGCCTTACTCCTGCTGGAGTCTCTCGTTCGTTTTCCTTGAAGCTCGGCCCGAGGCGTCACTGACACTGAAGAATGAACTCGTGCAAAGAAGAGCGATCGTGAAAACGCATGCGCAGGCACTGTGCATGCAGATGGCGCGATTATGAGTCAACAGACTGCTGACGACGCTGCGACCAGAGCGCGCAACATTCTATAATGGAAGGAATCCAATTTGGAAGGGGTGGGGGTTGTGCAAAGAGGAAACAAGGGACCAGTCAATTACGGCTAAAGATCGAAAAGTCAAGAAAAATTCAAATAAAATCTATACGGAGTTTAGTGTCGTATGCATACTACTTAATCATATCTCCATTATTGTAACAAATAAAGCACTGAATAGATAGCCATACATAATGAATACCTAAGACTTAAAAATGGATTATCTAATAGTTCACAAACGCACATACACACGCTGGTAATGATATATGGGATCTTAACCTACATTATTATTATTCTTTTTATTTATAACTAGCAGAGGACCCGCCGTTGCCCGGGATAATTACACTTGATGTTGTTGCAATTTTCTTTCGATGTCTTGAAGCAAAAATTGGCCATTCATCAATTTGTGTAGTCTAGCGGTCGCCGATTCTTCTGTTTACTTGCTTACCATTTGCTCAGTACAGCACGGAGCTAAAGGAGTGCTTCCTAAATCGTCTTTCACTCTTTCTCAATAGTCTGCTAACTCGTTATCTCCAGTTACTGATCATTTTTAAAGATTTTCAAGAAATTGTTAAGTACTAAGAATTCTCTTTTCTAAGAAAAGCCTGAAGAACAGGAATTCTATGCATTGAATTCTATATTGCACAAATAGCAATTGCCTTGCATTGTAGTTCATGAGATATATATAGTTGATCCTTGCATAGTTTTGGTGCATTGCGTGTTGACACCATTGTTGATACCTATTGTTGCACAAACTTTTATTTGCATTGTTGGTCATGAGATATATATTGTTGGTCCGTGCAGAGTGTTTGTGAATTGCGTGTTGATACCATTGTTGATACTTATTGTTGCAAAAACTTTGTCTTGCATTGTTGGTCATGAAATATTTCTCATTAATATGCCCTGCCATAACCATGAATATCGATTTTTTATCAATAATTATTATTTTTTCGAAATTACAGCCTGTGAAATTTATGTTGTGAGGATTATAGGCATTCTTGGAAGAAATGGATGCATTCAAATACGATGGTTGGGACATAAGTCATGGCAACAATTTTTTTTCTCAGAGCTAAGGGATGGTATCATAAAATGTCATATGTATCAAGGAAGCTGTGACTGCTAGTATGTTTCCATAACATTAGATGGCTCCGTGAGTTCCTGTTGTTGCGCAGAGAGCAATGATAAATCAGTTCTTATTCAACCGCCGTGCAAGATGGATGTAACCCGAGTTGAACAACGCTCGTATATCAACACAGCCGTTCACTATTTTGATTTCTGTTACTTATTCTGGAAAATGAAATCTGTAATCATGTTCCAGAATAAATTTTCCAGAAGCATGAAACGTATAAAACATTACAGGCTTCATGATTCCAGAACATGAAACCTGTAAGTTGTCAACTATCTTAATAAACATGAGAAGCAAAGTGTTGGCGTGTTGTTAAATGACCGTACATTTCGTCCATTCCTTGTCCTTTCGTCTGTATATTTCACATTTTCCCCCCATGCTTGAATTCTCATAAAAAAAAATAGTTGCCATGACTTATGCCCCAACCCTCATATTTTGAAAATGAGGACACGTTTGTTTATACTTTCAGTTGCATAAAATTCTCATTAGAATCCACGAAGGGACAATCACATCACCAACTGAAGGATCACAGGGCCAATCGGAAGGGTCTGAAGAGTGCTGAAGGGTCGTTTCAATTTTACTTATGGATCAACATCGCCAAAGGTCGTTTTCCTTAGAGGAATTAGAAAATAAATATAACTTATGGAGTATATAAACTGAACTTTGTTTTTCAAATCCCAGAAAGCATTTTTTCTTTTTTTCAAATTTATAACCACGTAAAATAGACTTCCTTAAAAATCATGGTGATTAGCTCAAGAAAAAAATTACTTTTCATGAGTATAAGTACTCTGCTTATAATGAGAAGTACACGGTACACCAATGAGTTAGAAACATCTGTAAAGCATAAGTAAATTTGTTTTAATTCGTTTTTAGGAAAATATCTATATAAAACTTATCACCTATTTAAGAATAAATTGGTAGAGTCTAATTGTAGAACGATCAGAATGAGGTTTTTTCAGTGACTACGAAAAGGGACTCATTGTAAGTGCTAGTCTACTTTGAGCAGGCTGATTGGATTTTCAAAGGTGGTTATCTAAGTATTGGAAAAATGACCCACAGTCTATCTACAAGGGGTAACTAGGCTAAAAGACAATCAACCATGAGCGAGATTGTCTAAGGAGAAAACGATTTCTAAAGAGAAAACAGGACATCTATTAGGCAAAAACTGACAAATGATTTTAAACAAAGTTTTTCCCGCCCCATATAAGGCAGAACCATGCGCCGGTGATTGAAGTGGGCCTAAATCGGCAGTCGCATGAGCATTGCGCAAAAACTGACAAGAAATTTCGTATCTGAAATTTCGTATCTGGAACTGACATGAAATTTCGTAGATATGAAATTTCAGTTGGATATGATATTTCAGTTTTTTCCGTACAGCTACTAGACTTGTAAAGCTGAAATTTTTAGAGGATTTTTTACTGATGCAAATCGAGAACATTTCATTGTACAGGGTGAGTTTTAAGTCACGCATATCAAAGTTTAGCTGCTCGTAAAAGTACCAGTTTGAAAATTTAAATGAATGTAAAGGATCACAGAGATTAGTTTAAATGTTAGCTTTTATTTTTAGCAGATAAAGTTTAGGTGTTACAATAAATATTGGAAATAACGTCCTTTTTCGCGAATACAAAAGCGTGTTCGTTTTACCAGACAAACTTTACGTGTTACAATAAATGTTCGAAATGATGTCCTCTTTCGAATTAGGGATTGTGGCCCCCTCGCTCGTCAGATTTCTTCCTATGGGGTTATCTGAAAAATGTGGTATATGTGAAGAGTTCACACGATTGCTGAGCTGAAAACGAATTTCACAACAGCCATTTCTAACATCAATAATGCCATGCTTCGCAGAGTCTCACGAAGTCTGGTAAAACGAAGACGCTTTTGTATTCGAGAAAGAGGACATCATTTCGAACATTTATTGCAACACCTTAAGTTTGTCTGGTACTTAAATGATACTTACTTTCATTTAAATTCTCAAATTGGTATTTTTGCGGGCAGCTAAACGTTGATGTTCGCGACTTTAAACTCGCTCTGTAAAACGCATAGGCACAATCATTTTTGACCACACTTTATAAGTGATACTAGAGGCAAGCCAAGCAGGCTTACAGCCTGTGAAATTTATGTTTTGAGGATTATAGGTATTCTTGGAAGAAATGGATGCATTCAAATACGAGGGTTGGGGCATAAGTTATGGCAACTATTTTTTTTTCAGAGCTAAGGGATGGTATCATAAAATGTCATATGTCTCAAGGAAGAAATCTGATGGCTCCGTGAGTTCCTGATGTTGCGCAGATAGCAATGTTAAATCAGTTCTTAGTCAACCGCCGTGCAAGGTGGATGTAACCCGAGTTGAACAACGCTCGTATATCAAAACAGCCGTTCTCTATTTTGATTTCTGTTACTTATTCTGGAAAATGAAATCTGTAATCATGTTCCAGAATAAATTTTCCAGAAGCATGAAACATTACAGGCTCCATGATTCCAGAACATGAAACCTGTAAGTTGTCAACTATCTTAATAAACATGAGAAGCAAAGTGTTGGTGTGTTGTTAAATGTCCGTACATTTCGTCCATTCCTTGTCCTTTTATCTGTATATTTCACATTTTCCACCCATGCTTGAATTCTCATAAAAAAAATAGTTGCCATGACTTATGCCCCAACCCTCGTAATTGCCTGTGAGAATCATTCTATTTTATAGTGATTTGTCTTAACTAATTCATTACCTCACTGAGGTTCATCCATGTCACCACCCTCGCCAGCACCGAGTTTTTATAATTGATGAAAATATGAAAGAATATTCCACAGCTTGGGTTCGAACCAGGAACCTTCTACTCACCGTGCAGAAGCGCCAACCAATTGCGCCAATGGCTGTGGAATTTTCTTTCCTATTTTCATCAATTATTTAAACATCTCAGGTTTGGCGTGGGAGAAATCCTCTTTAGATCATTATTTACTTATTTTCACCGAGTTTTTAGTCAGGTCGTCGATAAATGCCCTCAATCTTAACCAAAGAATGTCGCGACGATGTCGGGTCTATGCACCGAAGTTTCGTACGGAGCCAGCTGTTTTGTTATTTCAGTCCAATTTGGATTGCATGTAAATGTGATAAGAGATCCTGGTAGTTATGCTGCAATGCACATTTGCTCCCGGTAAATGATGTAGGTAGAACACAGGCCTTTCCTGCTTTCAAATTAAAATTTTAAACGGCCTGATTTTGAGTAATCCATTAAGCCAAATGGTAAGCCTCTACTCTCAAAGTCTTCCGATTTTAGCCGGCCTCCTTCAACTTTTAAAACACGTCCACAATACTGTATATTGCTGAGTGAGTTTTCCCGCCTGCAACACCGGATTAAACAGTCCTGGCTTTTCGTACAGTTTGTAGGAATAGAAGGCTAACATGCTGAGTTTCGTCTTTTCAATGCTCCTGAATTTTATCTTCCAGCCTTCTTCTCCAGAAGACACAGCAACGGGTAGGTCATTGCATCACAGTTCGGACTCCAAATCGACATGCGTTGTAAGTTGTACCTCGTGCATACATCTCGCTTAAATGGTGGTTGGTTCTCCATCGTCGGCTTCAAACACTGCTGCTACCGCATTGACAGTTGGCAAATTATATCTTCTGTGATCGCGCTGTATTATCGACATTTAAACGTTTCCTAACATACTTCATCATCTTGTATGCACGTGCAAAAGGGTTCATATTTCTGACGTTCCTGTGAAATTTCTGTTTTGAGGATCAGAACCGTGTACATTGAAAGTGCGAAGGCAACACAAATTCATGCATCGGTATATCCACTTCTGTCGAGTGATAACAAAAAGGAATTGGTATAACTACAAAAGCATTGATGATATGACCATTAGATTAGGCTTACTTTATTCTTACTCAGAGACAAAATGTTGTGTAGTGTATTTTTACATTTGAGAACCATTCCATTTACCTTAGAAAAGTACATCAGTGTTAATTTACAAATAGGTACATGCTAATTATCTTACAAAATTACATAGAATACAGAGTTGTAAATATAAATATTAGGATCATTGGAGAATACTTTTCCTTGCTTGGAACATGATCTAAAATGAAATCAAAAAGTCTGCTTTGTTTACCCGAGGCATGTAAACAAAGCAAAGTGAACAATTGTTGTCAGTTCCGTCTCGTGTACCACTTCAGACTTTAGAGAAAGAAAGATTCTTAGCGAGAAAGTCGAGGGGGTTTATGTTTTATTTTTAAATATATCTAGATGACAATTATCATATAAAGAAATAAGTCCGTATAAGGCCAAAAAGGTAGTAAACCGCATAAGGCAACATAGGCCATATACACTACCCTATCAAAAGTCATGGGACAACCTGATTTGAATGAAAATGAGATATTCCTTTGCAATTTCACTGTTGGCAATTCTTCCCAGTAATACATAACAAAGAGTATGCTATTATGAGATGATGCTTGCGTGAATGCTGTAAGAATGTCTCAAGAAAAGAGCTTTCAGATTCCAAAGAGGTAAAATTGTTGGGTGCCATCTCGCAGGCAAAACTGTCAGAGAGACGTCAACCCTCCTAAACATCCCGAAATCGAACGTTCACAACGTCATCCGGGCACGGAAAGAGAAAGGCACCACAAATGTTCCGCCTAGGACTGGAAGACCCAAGATCTTGTCGGCCAGAGACCAAAGGGCTCTTCGTAAAGTGGTCACTGCAAACCGTCACACGTCGCTTGATGGACTGACAAGATCGTTCATAGAGTCGACGGGAACAACTGTGAGCACCCTGACTGTTCGCAAAGGAACTGCATGCAATGGGTTTTTATGACAGAGCGGCAGCCCACAAACTCACATCAGCACCAGCAACGCAGCGAGGAGATTGGAATGGTGCAAAGAGTGACGACATTGGACTCTGGATCAATGGCGAATGGTTGAATGGAGTGATGAGTCCCGCTGCACCATCTGGCAATCGGATGGACGGGTTTGGGTATGGCGAACGCCCGGCAAACGTTATCTGCCAAGCTGTGTTGTGCCCACGCTTAAGTTCGGCGGAGGGTCGGTGATGGTCTGGGGGTGCTTTCCATGGTATGTGTTCGGTGTAATAGTTTCTGTGGACGGACAGCTAAACGCAGAGCGTTACCAAGACATTCTGGACAACGCAGCACTCCTATCTCTCTGGCAGCAATTTTGCAATGGCCCTTTTCTGTTTCAGCAGGATAACCCACCTTGCCATACAGCAAGGCTGTAGGAACATGGTTTGATGAAAAGGGGGTTCGAGAACTTGACTGGCCTGCCGAGAGTGCCGATCTGAACCCCATCGAACATCTGTGGGACGTGTTGGAACGTCGATTGCGCGCTTGCGCGGACCGCCCGAAATCCGTGACCGAACTGTCCAAGACACTTATGGCAGAATGGCGAAAATTACCTGTCGAAACGTATCAAAAACTTGTAAACAGTATGCCCCAGAGAGTAGAAGCTGTGATAGCAGCAAAAGGGGGACCAACAAGATACTAAAATATGTATATTTTTGAGTGTTTCTATTAAAGTGATGGTGTCCCATGACTTTGGTAGGGTAGTGTAAGTCAGTATTTCAAATTATGAACTGGCTTTCCTAACAAGGAGAAATGAACCCTTTCACTTTAACTTTATAAACCCACAGGATGATGACGTCGGTATCTACAGTTTGTGTATATGCCAAATTGGAGTTACACTTTGGAATCCCGTAAGTCTAGGAAAATAAACTAACATAATAGTTGTCAGGAGGTCATTTTTTGTATTAGATCTTTTCCTCTATACCATCTAGAATAGGGGTCGTCAAAGTGATCGGTACGGATCCCCTGGGATCGGTATCTGGTCTCAAGGGGCCGATGAAAGTTATAGGGTCGTATTTATTACTATTCAAAGAATTTCACTGGGGCTCTCCGCATTTTTATGGCATCATCAAAGAGGTCGTAGAGATAAAAGTTTGGCAACCCGTATTCTAGAATTTGAAACAAACCTTCTTGCATTCTCGAAGGAAAAATCTTAATAGCTTCTTAAAATTCGCTATAAATTTTAAGAAGTTATAAATTTTCATGAAGACTTATTTAATATTCTATATAATCATTACAGTAATTGTAAACCAATGCAGTTATCTAATTCAAATCTGAAAGTGCATTTTATATTAAGAGCTTTAAGAATATTATTCATTATTAAATTTTCTGATTAAGTTATACATTTATTTTATTCTCTACTCTTCTGTTACTTCCATAAACTGCATTGCGTTTGACGTGTGGGAACTCAACGACAACAACAATAAAAAGAAAAACCAATTTTTCAATGCCCGGCAAACATTAGAGCTGTTTTTCATGGCAACTTTTTCCCGTAATAAAATGTAGCGTGATCTGCGAATTCAGCAAAATAGTTACACCCTAGCATTAGCGGATATACAAAAAAGGGAAAAAAGCTGAGAAAGTGTTCAAAGAGAGGGAACAAGAGGCATAATCATTGCCTTGTTTCCAAATTGAGTTCAATCTTCTCAATTAGATTTGCCTTTAGGCTGCATATTTGGTTAAAAAATCTACGCTGATGGATTGGATGATTAAACAGCAAATAGAAAATGGGTTTCAATTTTTTTTTGAGCCTCGAAAGATACTTTTTTTTCCCTACTCAATAATTGCGCCGCCACAGTAACGTTTCCTAAAAGCGTCAGAATTTGGCAGAAGTGAAGGTGTATTTTGGCAAGTAGCCATTTTCGGAAAGTGAGCTTAAAAAAGATGAAATGCCAAATGTTCTCGTAATTTATTTATTTCAAAAGAAAGCACTTCTTCTCTTTCTTCCTTTTTCTCCCCATTCTGAAATTCATAGAGTTTTCATTGTTTAACACAAAAAAGAAGAATGTTAAAAATGACCACATCTTTAAATAAAATAAGTTTTCACTTTTTTACCCCCTTATAAATGTAGAATGCCAGAGTGGATCATCATGAAATTCCACTCAAACTTTATTTAACACTGAAGATAGTAAATGTTCCGCTGAATGTAAAAAATATTAGAAAATATGCTAAATAAAATATTTAATTTTGGATCGCGACGGGCAATATAAAAGAACGTATTAAACGAAACCCTTAGATATCGCAAAAAATTTTAAATAGTTTATTTAAACGAGGCAGTTTCATCTATTCTTTATTATAAATTCTCTTAGGAATATGATAATGTCTAAAATTCTATCAACGTTTTAATCAATGAATTCAAATTCAAATATTCCTGCACATTTATTTCAAATATATTTCAAATGTAATAAATTTTATAAAGAGAATTAGAAAAATTATTTTAATATTAATGACTTTTATAAAAGATAATTATGAATATTTTTCAAATTATTAATTCTTAATTAAGTTCTCATGTTAAACATTTATGGGATTAACTGAAGTTCGACAAAATCAATGCTGATTCTTCGTGGGGGGAAACGTATATTTTCAGGGACAAAAATCTAGTTATTATAAGAACAAGCATAAATTCATTCAACTCTATTTTTATGGATGTCTGCTTGAATGCACATATATCTTAAGATTTCTCAAAACTTTTTTTCTGTTTTCGATATTCGATAGAGATTCTTCTTGAGTTTAACTGATTAAAATGTATTTGAAATCGATCTAACGGTCACGTGCTCGTTAGAAACTATTGAAATAGTTCGAATGGAAACATATAGTATGCATCAATCGCAAATGACGAGAAACGTAAGAAAATAGCATTCTTTACCATTTTTGAAAGAAAATTGACTTTTTCCAGATATTCTCAAAAACTTCAAAAACAAGTTATTGAAAAATTTCCATCCGTTTTGATCAGCAGTGGTTTTGCCCATAATCTTTTAAATTTATTATTTTTCTCCTGTCCTTTGCTATAATAATTTCTAAATTAGAAGGAAGGAATCTTCCTAGTAAAGAGAAAACCACACAATTAAACGTTTTGGAAAAATTCGTGTGCGCGTTCCATGTGGTATGAGATTGTTGGAGGGGTTGTATTCGAAAAAGTCGATTTAATAAACGAATAAGACAAATTGAATGAATAAACCAATGTAGAAGACACCGAATGAATTTGGCGGGTTAAGTGGATGTAGTTGATCAAGATAGTAGTGTCTAAACTGAAAAAGAATTGCAAAAGACTTGAAATAGAAGGAGATGAAGATGCCGATGAAAACTTAAAAAAATTATTATATTCTATAAACACTATATTTATTTTACTTTGTATATACAGTAGGTCTGTTTCTGCTTAACTGTCTGTATTGAGCGACCAGATTATTATGATCGCCTGAAATTTGTAGGCAAACCAGTTATGATTTCGTGCTAATGTTGCTAGAGAGCCAAACCATTATAAACAGGGAAGCAGGTTGTTTACCACGACAATACATAGCCAACTAAAAATACTATGACGACAATAGAAGTGATTTGTTTCTGAAGATGTGGGTAAATGACGCGATTTAACAGCCTGTGAACGTGGGATGATTGTTGGCGCTCGGAGCCATGCACAGTGGCGAAAATGACAAACTAGCCGGAAAAAAATATTTTTCATGTAATTCTTGAGCACAGGCCGTATTTTTAATATGCATATATACATATTGTAACGTCTACCTGGTCTGGCTAGATGTACCTTTACATATCTCGAGGTGTTTAGTCGTCACATTCGCAACGTCGGAATACCTTGCCCTTGGATTCAGATTAAAGATCGGTTCAATACCTGCTCCTACTTATATGATTGGATATTTCAGGAGAAAGAACACCATTACAGGTAATGAAATGCAAAAGTAACCGGGCTTTATTCAACAGAATTTTCTAGTTGATAACATTTTTGTATTTGTATTTCTATTTATAGCATTTGGTCCTGAGAGGTTCCTTCCGTCCGCTTCTACGCTGTGTTCCGGGTCTTCATCAAACGGTGCTTCAGTTTTCTTTCGCCTCCGGGCATCCAAAAAACAAAAAATAGAAAAACTGAAATTATATAGAAATTATGTATTTATCAAAGTTCCGTTAGTAAAATAAATAAATTGGAAACAATTAGTAATCCGAATTGTATTCTTTCGCACAAAACTCAAAGTTCAAAGTCTTTCCTTCAAAACAGTGGCAGCATCAAATAAACACAAACTTTTAAATGCTTGACTTAATTCTGATTTCAGAAGCCTACATATTAACTTTCTGGCATACTGCAACTTTTCAATGTCTTAGATAAACTTCACTTAGTAAGTATTCATTTTTATTTATCTATTCTCATTTTTATCAAAATATTTGTTAAAGTTTAATCCGTTCACTAATATCATCCTTACTTTCATTTCTTTATTTTCCTTAGGTTACTTAATGTAAGTAATTCCATTCCCATCATCTTCGTTTTCTCTCCTCTTAGGTTCCATAAATCCCTTTATGTCTTTTAATTTATTCATCCCACAGTTTATCGATAATAGCCTACATCCTTTACCGACGTTTCATGCATTGAACTTATTTTCCAGGAAGTAAGGGGGGGGGGTTCACCAACTAAGCTAGCTAACTATAACTTTTAAATAGGG
Source organism: Rhysida immarginata (assembly GCA_023313115.1). Lineage (NCBI taxonomy): Eukaryota > Metazoa > Arthropoda > Chilopoda > Scolopendromorpha > Scolopendridae > Rhysida > Rhysida immarginata. The sequence continues at coordinate 180,345 of JAHWFO010007108.1, forward strand.
TGAGAAACAGGAAAGAGTTAGTTGGGGACCTGACTACCATTCTTTTGCAACCAAAAGCGTTGACATCTACTCAAAGGGTGTGAAGCTGCTCGCTCGGAATAGAACGTCCTGCTGTATTCTATCTTGATTTCGTCTGATCATCGAACTACTCCTTCGTAGGGATGGTCTCTCGTGTACGGCACTAAAGTTCGAATTTTGAATAAAAATATTCAGAAAATAAATAAAATAACATGCTTTTGAACAATAGTAGGGAGAGTGCCTATGGGTCAAATACATATGCGCTATACCAAATTTTGAATCGTTTTTCATGCTCTGTCATATGGTTCGTTTTCCATCCACTGGAAAGGCGTCGTGTCCTACGTGAAGCCGAACGAATCGCCAACTTTATTCACCGGTATCTCTTGCAATTTCTCTGCGCCACGGTGAAGCCTACCGATTCGAACGCCGTCGGCATTGGATTCGTCTACCATGGCTTGATACTGATACGTTCATCTAAACGCCGCAATTATCTTCAAGTAAAACTGCCGTTCGGTTACAATATCCCGAAAACTAATTGAAATTCTTTTCATCTCAAGTACGGACGAGGAGCTGCTCTGCAGCGCAGGCTACCATCGCCATGCTTCGCGCTACTCATTCTTCTACAGCCAAGGCGACTACCGTCTCTCGATGCTACTGTACTGTTCGCCTTCCATGATAGCTATCACGGCCTCCTAAAAACTACCAGGCCTGTACATGACGTCAATAATATATTGTTGAAGCACTAAGATTGTGACGTCGACCTAACTTCTGTAATAGCACTCAGGCCTGGTAGTTTCTAGAAGGCCGTGTAGCTATCCGTCAGCTCCCTTGTTTTTGTGTTTACTTTTTTACATTTATTTCGTTATCCGGGGTAACAGTCATTCTTTAGTTTTATAGCAACGCTCATTGTTGCTTTTATTACATTACGATGAATTATTTATCCAAAATTCCCTTCTTGATAGGGTATCTCCACGTAGCCTACGAAAAAGACAGGCCGGACAACACTCCTAAAAAGAAAGCCTGTGCACTGAAAATTCATACATTGTTACATTATCATAAGAAGTCATAATTTAGGGCTTATTATTGGTAGAAATACGATTAACAATGCCTTTTTATGATAATGTAACAATGTATAAATTTTCAGTGCACAGGCTTTCTTTCTAGGAGGTGTTGGGCCGGGGCACTAAAGAGTCACATGACCAAAGTAGATCGAGCAACAATTCAAGCTTCATTGTTTTCATCTTGAATTTCTACAATCAGTGCTTTTTCGTTTGTTGGAAACAATAGAGATTGGATTGTTGGTCGATGTTACTTTTAAGTGCCCCGGCCTGTCTTTCTAGTTGGCTTTGTATCTCCACGAGGCCAACGAGAGACAGGCCAGGGCACTCAAAAGTCACATGATCATCGGGGTCCGGGCAACAATCCATCCTTCATTGTTCCCAACAAACCAAAAAATATTGATTGTTAAAATCCAAGATGGAGATAATGAAGGATGAATTGTTGGCCGGACCCCGATGATCAGGTGACTTTTAAGTGTCCTGGCCTGTCTCTCGTCGGCCTCGGTATCTCCACAAGTGACGAATCATTTGCGAGGCGCTCAGTCCTCTTAAAGGCATTGTTATTCGTATTTCTACCAATAATAAGCCGTGAATTATCACTTTTTATGATGATGTAACAATGTATAAATTTTCAGTGCACAGGCTTTCTTTCTAGGAGGTGTTGCTTAAAGCCGGGAGCGTTTGGCATGGCGAAATGGGATCAACTAGTAACGCCCGAGAGTGGTTCTACTCGGACGTTACAATATATACATATACATACTCTATAAGTAACACTATACAGTATTATGCGTATGTACAGGGTGATGCAAATATCAGTCACATACTAATACCGCATTTCCTTTCTAATATCAAAACTTTCCTCGAAACGTGTGACATGCAATACGTTAAACTGAAAATTTAAAAATGATTATTAATTCAGTAATTGATATGATCAATGATCAATAATTCAAACGATACTAGATGTAGTAATAAAGAGAACTTACATGTAAAGGAATGATGTTCCTCACAAGAATATCTTCAGAACAATTCTCCAAAACTTAGTTTCCTGATGACAGACGATGGTAGGGAGAGTTTTGTCTCCGTTTTGTCCAGGAGTACGTCACCGAGTTCTCCATGAGTAATTTCGGTGGCCTGCATCATTGTACAAAAATGTAATAAAGTTTTTTCCGCACTTGACCGCACTATGGTTTTAACACAGTCTGATGTGTACAACACACTCTACTCAGAGCAAATGATGTTATTGTGACACCCCTTGACACGGGTTTTAAAAGTCTGTTTGAACTCGTCTTTTTGAAAATAAACTGCCAATTCTCACACGGATGTGTTACATGCGTTACAGTAAACAACTGAAAGGCCTACAACTATCGCTCAAAATGATGAGGACACTGAGTTCTACAATGTTTTCGATTAATGTGGCGATAGCCATGTGGCAAATATGTATAAATTCGATATTCTAAAACGCTACTGAACGCGTCAACATGGACAGAACATGCAATCCACAACAGAACTAGAGTCGCTTTGAGAGTTGGAATGACATTTTGTTTGTAAGATAAAGTAATATCGGTTACTAATAGAGACATTTCCACAAAAAAGTCTAAAATTAAAAGAATACAAAATTTTTTTCTGGCTGGATCGTCATTTTCGCCCATTGTGCCAAGGAGCGAGTATCAGCAAAGCAGCTGCATTCGTTAAATGTTCAAGAGCAGCTGTTGTTAAAGTGTTTAAAGACTCGGCCGTCAGCCGGAAAACTGGGTCTGAACGTGCGAGTTGTTGCTATCAGCGATTAATCAATGTTCGGGCAGAATGATTCTCTCAAATGATTTCTGAACGTACTGCTCGGCGTACTCTTCATCGTATCGGATATGGAAGCCGAAGGCCAGTTCGAACACCTTTGCTCCCTGCAGTTAACAAGATAAAACGTCTCCAATTCGCACATTAACACAAGGAATGGACAAAAAAAAATCATGTTGTCCGATGAACCACGTTTCTAGTTGCATCATGCAGATGGCAAAGTAAGAATTTGGCGGAAACAGCATGAAAGCATGGACCCCACATGAATGAGTACAACCATTCAAACTGGTGGGGGCAGTGTTATGGTTTGGGGCATGTTTTCCTGGCATGATTTGGGCCCTTTAATTCGTGTGGAACAATGTCTGTATACCACAACGTACCTAAGTACCGTTGCTGATCAAGTCACCCTATTATGTTGATGGCGTATCCCAATGGAGATGACTTCTTCCAACAAGACAATGCGCCATGCTGCAGTGCTCGTATTGTGCAAGAGTGGTTTAAAAGAACATGAAGGAAACTTACCTAGCTTATAATCACAATCCACAATCACCAGATATCAATCCAATTGAGCATTTGCGGGACGAAGTTCAAAGAGCCATCAGGTAGCTGGTTACACAACCACCAAATCTCACACAGCTGAACAGTGCTTTTATCAGGTATGTTGTCAAATTCCTCGCATCACCTGTCAACATCTCGTAGAGCCAATGCCAAGAAAAAACGCCACAGTATTGTAGACAAAAGGTGGCCCAAGGAAGTACTGATGGGGTGGTCATAATAATCTAGGCATTCAGTGTAAATTGTACGATTTCTCGAAAACGGTTTAAATTCTTTAACTTCTAAGTTTGCTAATCGATAGAGAATCTTTCTAAGCAAAAATTAATATAAAAACCTCGTGAATATCAAAATTTTGAAATCCGTCTAACGGCCACGTGTCTTTTAGAAATCATTAAAAATTGGGTGAACCGAGAGATTCGATGTGGTTGCCGTTTTATGGCCTTTCGACCAAGTGACACAACTTTGGTCGAATCTACTGGATTAATTCGCCGATGCTGACATGTTTATTTGTATGGAGTCGTTGTTGACGCAAAACAAAATCAGATTCCCAAGATTTATCTTAGGCATCGCATATGTTATACTTAGAGTACATGCGATGTTATAGCAAATCGAGTTTGTTCGAGTCTAGTTTGAACAAGAACCATGATTTTGATCCATTTAAAAGAGGTGGGGGGATCATTTTCGAAAAACCCGAATCCTGATCTATAAGCAGACATTGGTCCTCTCCTACAACCACTATTTGAGGAAGATGTCGGCAAGGTGTATCCAAATGTTCTACAGTGAAGGGCAAACACACGGTTTGTAGGCCAGGAATTCCTCCCCTCTAAACCATGACAAAGCTGATGAAAGCTCGTAACAAAGTAATATGCAGGGTGTCCAAAAAGTCTGGTAACATGGCAGATATCTCAAAGCTGCCAGGTAGGCGAGATCTGAGAAGTGGGGTTTATAGGTAATAGGGGAGAAGGTCAAATTTGAGTGGGGTAATGAATTCCCCTGCTACCTATAAACCACACTCATCAGATCTCGCCTACCTGGCAGCTTTGAGATATCTGCCATGTTACCAGACTTTTTGGATACCCTGTATATTGACGATATTATTCCGACATAAAGTAAACAATCATGTCGCGGAAGTTTTTTTACTTTTTCATCTTAACAGGTTTACCTTAAATTGGAGTATTACCTCCAGTACAGATAACAAGAAATAACTAAGACAACTCACATATGTTCTGTAAAAAAATTTGAATATACAATGAAAATTGATTTTCATATGGCAATGCCTTGGCCTATTGGGCTTTCACTGTGCACACCAGTTCTGTGAAATTAAACAGAATCTGGCACGGCTAGTCACTGGATGAGTGACCATTAGTGACATACGATTTTCACCCCCCCCCCTTCGTGCTTCGGAGGGTACGTAAAGCCTTCGGCCCGGCTGCTATTGTCATCTTATAGCAATCGTTATTAGGTCACCCGCAACGGCAGGTGGATGCAGAAGGCAAGGGGAAAACGCCGCATTATTCTTCTGTAGTACAGTTCACCAAATGTCACACAACAGAGAGGCATTTCAAAGGCAATACACACCAGCGGACTTATGTGTCTGTTGAATAACTCATCATCATCATCATCATCAATGCACTAAGCTGCCACTTTATTAGGTATACCTTACAAAATATTCAAATTGAGTGACTGGCTGATTTGCACGTGACATGATCAAATCGCAGTAAAAATATCCTGAAGCAACTTTTTTACTGTTAGTTAAGCATCAACAAATAGCAAAAATGGGGGAAACCACTGACCTGACTGAATTCCAGAGCATGGCATGTTGGTAAGTACAAGATGGTCTGGGATAAGCATTTATGAAACGGCGACTCTCCTGAACTTTTCACGTACAACAGTTTCAAGGGTTTATCGAGAGTGGGTCAAGGAGCAAAAAACATGCAGCCAGGCTACTCCTGTTGATGAAAGAGGCCAGAGGAAAATGTCATGACTTGTGCGCGAAAAAAGGCACAAATTACTGCTCATTAAACTCAGATAGCCAATAACAGAACGGACAACTAGTCGCCCCTTGACTCGAATGGGTTACAAAACCCGAGGCTCATCTGGGATGCCAATGCTGTTAGAGAAAAACAAGAAAGCGTGCCGCCTGTGGACACAGCAGCACAAGGATTGGGCCATCGAGGACTGGAAACAGGTAGCCTGGTCAGACAAATCTAGATTCCTGCTGCATCATTTTGATGGAAGGTTAGAATATGGCGAGAACAACATGAAGCCATGGACCCCACATGTTTGGTGGGGACTTTGCAAAGTAATGGCGGCGGAATAATGGTATGGGGAAATTTTCTTGGCATGAATTAGGCCCTATCATATCTGTAGACGGTCGTTTGAACACCAAAGCATACATCAACATTGTTGCAGATCAATTTTACCCCTTCAAGCTCACATTTATCCGCACGTAGATGACTTCTTCCAGCAGGATAATGCATAAGCACACAGGACTAAAATCACTATGGAGTGGTATCAGGAACATGACAGTGAGTTCTCCTTGATGCAGTGGCCGGCTCAGTCCCCAGATCTCAAACCCATTGAACATCTTTGGAATTAGCTGTAAAGGACCGTTTGCTTACACCACCCTTCGTTTTCATCGATTAAAGTGTGAAATTTCACCAAGATGTGTACCGACGAGACATTCTGGAAGCTGTAGTGTCCCCCTTGACTAGCAAGACTTTAGCAATCTTGAATAGATATTTCAGCAGGACTCGGTGACACAAGAATGGTTCAAGTTCATTTTCTAGATTTCATCACATTTCAAGAATGATCTCGAAGTATATAATTAGTTGCACTTGCATAAATTTAAACACGTTTACTTTTTCCAGGAACAGCAATGGGTTAAATATGTATAGACAAATTCGTTTGCTTCTTTTTTTTTCTCAAAGAGGTGAAACGAGAGAACTTATTTAAGTTGCCAATTTTATCACGATTACTTTTCAGTATAGTTTAAATATAAATGGCAACTGAATTAACAAATGAAGTTGATGATAAATGGAATTTGTTTTTGTGTTTTGGAAGATCGCATGTATGTTAGTAGAATAGTAATTACATTATATAGAATGTTTCTACCAGTGAGTGTCCGGTAAAATACACTGGTGTCCTTAAATTAAATGATTTTCTAGAATAAACTGGTTGTTCGATCAGGACCAAAGTCTGCTGCTAATAGAAGATATGAAAACTTCCAAAAATCTCACTTAGGTGTAGTCTAGCTGGAGTACAATCCAACTATTTGTGGATGGCATAAAGAGTGTTCAATAGGCCTTATGCCCCCCCCCCCCTCATCCCACCGCACAAGAAATCAGGCTGCGCAACGCGGTGGCATTCTACGCACCAGAGAATGATACAAATTTTGGGAGATTATATCTCACTCTTCAATTATCGCTGTTCTAAGTTCGTGTAACGTTCTTAAGGGTGGAATACGTCCTACAACATGATTTCCCAGACAATCCCATGCATGTTCAAATGGATTAGGCTGAAAGAGTGGAACTTCCAGGATATTCCAAACGATAGATGTTTTCATATTGCAGTACTAGTCCAATAAATGAGCCCTATGCTCACGGACGTTGTCGTTCGAGTACAGAAATTCTGGATCATCAGGTTTCTTGAAAAGTCGTACATACCGGTGAAGCACACTGCCTACGTACACTTGGGTAATTACAGATCTCCAATCGAAGATGTGGAGAGTGGTGTACTAGAGCCCACACAATCAGGGCTGCCAGACGTTCTTAATGGGGAAAAAGCCCGGAAAAGATGAAATTGTATCGCGTCAGACGAGTTGTATCAAATGTTCTATGAACAAAAAGTAGGAAAAAAGTGGGTGTTTTTTAAAATAAACTCGTGATTGTGAAATTAATTTGTGAAAATACTGACCGACGCTATAGTAGAGGACTGTCCCGCAAATCTGTCTCATATTCTGATCAACTCTATAGGAGTCGCCCGTACACTATTTGTCTTGATACGGTAGTCTGTGTTGCTACCGCTAGATCCCTGGCAATATTGGATAGTGGGCGTGCTCATTTGTGGACAGTCCTCTACTATAGTGTCGGTCAGTATTTTCATCCTGCTGAAAACACCTTCATAGGTGAGAGATGACGATGATTGACATGTTCAGCGGGCGGGGCATTTTCACTTAAGACTAGCCTGTCTCTGCTTCTTATTTACAGGTCCAATTGAATACGATGGGCTAACAATTGCCACGCGATCAGTGATCCAGAGTATCATACAGGCCTTCTTTTCCTGCGCATTTTCAGTGATTTATTTATTTATTTTAATTCACACAAGGATTATTTTTTTTTTTAATTATTCTGGCAAGGGGTTTACAATTTTGTTTTTGATGTTGGAATTGTATTGGAAAGACCTTTTATACCGATGTATTAAACGTGGTCCAGATCGAAGTTCAAGACAGTTCATTCTTGAAAACCCCATAATTTTTGAAAACAAGTGTATTTTCCTCATTGAGACTTTTCAATTTATTTGTAGCTTTCAATGTGATATCCAATATCTTATATCCAGAATATTCCTTTTAACTTTTAACGCCGAAAAAAACGAGAAAATATTTGTATCTCCTCATGACTTATTATACAGAGTTGTCGGAAAAATTATGACGCATTTTTGCAACGACAAAATAAAGGCATTGATCGAGTCAAACTCACGTTAAATGACACGAGAGAGTGCAGAAACATTGAAAATCTATCTTTCAAGCGTTCACGACCACGTGTTCTTCATGTGGGAAACGTAAGCAAACTCGAAATTTGTCAGCGCGAATAACCATCTGAATGCCATATGCTCATTAAACGTGAGGGAAAACTATCCTTTTTTGTGAAGCGATTGATAACTGATGATGAGAAGTGGATTGTTTTCAATAAAGGTGGCCGAACTTTGTTTAAGATTTTTAACCTTTTCTAAGGTTTTTAATATAAAGTGCACTGTTTTCCTAAAAATAATTTCAAATTATCCTATTTCTGGCCTCTGTTGCGCATATTTCTAAATAATCTCGCGGGCCGCAGTTTTCCCAGCCCTAGTTTACAACAAAGTTGGAAAGGTTTACTTTAATGTAGTGCTGAAACGGTTTCGGTCCTGACGTGATGATTCGCCTCAAACGACACCGAAATCAGACATTCTTCAAATGAAGGTTATGCTCTGAGTGTGGTGATATTTTAATGATGTGTTTTTCGAGCTCCTACCAAGGAACCAAACAATCAATCCGAATGTGTACTGTCGCGCGATTGGAGTGTTTGAACGAATCCATCATCCAGGAAAGTCTAGAACGCGTTAATAGTAAAGGAGCTGTGTTCCATTACCACAACGCGAGACCGCACACAAATTTGATCACTCGTCAAAAAAAAAAAAATAATAATCCATACTCGCCTGGCCTTGCGCTGTCAGAATTCTGCTTGTTTCGCTTTATTCAAACCTCACTGCGTTGGATAACGTTCAATTCCAATAACGTTGTAAATCAGCATTTTGTTCAGTTTTTCGACAATAAAGACAGGTCCTATGAACGAGGAATTATAATTATACAGTACCCTCTTCAACGAAAGTTTGAATGGGCGTGTTCAGTTAAATTTCCAATTTCAATTGTTAGACATTGTTAATTTTATTTTGCAACAATACCTAAACAATTGAAACCTGAAATTGAACTGATCACGCCCCGTCAAACTTTCGTCGGACAGAGTAAAACGTAATGAACCAATCGGAAAAAACGATGAATTAACGAATTAGGATAGAACAAATGAAAATTATAAATATCCATAAAAAATGAGAAATACAACAAAATGAAAAATATGTGGTGAATATCATAGCGGACGGGGCTTCGCGTCCCGTATGTGTCAACTCGGAATGATCCTAGGTCCGAGTTGATTAAAAAAAATCAACCAAACTCAGCGTGATAGTAATTCAATGTACAATTTATTCTATAATGTTACTAACAAGGAGACTCCACGTACTCGGACTCACCGATTTTGATAAAAAAAAAAAAAAATCTACTTGAGCCTTCACCAAATTAAACACCCTTGCAAAGCCATTCGACGCACTTCTCAAAATTTTCCGAGGAAAAAATTCATAAAGTTTGTTATAATTGCATACTTTCACGACTATTTAATCGAGTAAAAATTACTTGCCTTAAAAGTAAATTGGATGAATGTCGTGGAAAGAGAAAGGAGGACTACGGAAACAAATCATATAATTTGAGAGGAAAGTTTAATAAACATTTCCAATTATGTGCATAATAAATAAATACAAAGTCAATTCATGGATTAGATGATGAAATGTCAAGTCCAGTAAACTTATAACAGCTGGGCAGATGCGAAGAAGGCGTTGACCTCTCTTGATATCGAACGGGCAGACTTGATCGGTAGGGGGTCTCGATCCTTACTTCCGTCCAGCGTTGCGATAACATATGATCAAACCGTGGCACCGTAGATTCCGTTAACGGCGACCCACACGGGGTTTGGTAGGTCCCTTGGGTGACTGCGTTGGGGAAAAATAAATAGCCGATTAGACAAATATCAAAGCTTGAATAAGAAGAAATTGTTTCTTGCCTAAGCAACTGGCTTATTTTAGAATAGCCTAATTTCTAGTTTTAAGAAGAGCTGAAATTCATTACTTAACGCAGCTTAAAGTAAATAGATTAAGTTTTATCTGAAGTACAAAAGCTGTATGCTACTGTACCCCTATGAGCGTTGAAGGCAGCCAACCATGGCTCGCGTTGAGAGCTCTCGCCGCGGAGCGCGCTTGCAGTGCCTATGGCGTCAACCTCCGGGTCGGCTGGGACACTGGCAGTCTCGTGTGACGGCGCGACTTCGTGTTCCCTATCGTTCTTGGAGCACGAAGGGCTGGGCTCGTTGTCAGAATGTAGGGGTCTCTTCAGGTCAACGGGATCACCTTCGCATGCCCGAGTGCGGTCCGAAGTCGGCACGCTGTCGGAGTGCGAAACTTCCTTTCCAAGTTTTTCGCGTGTCGGCTGCTGGGCTGTAGACCCCGTGGCAGAATCCAGCTTCTTGGGGCCTGTGCAGAAGCCTGGAGTAACTGCTGCTTTGTCCGTGGCAATCTCGCTTGTGTCTCTCAAAATTTGGGCGTTAAAAGTCTCCTGGTCCTTATCGCCCTGCGAGGCGTTTAATGGTCCTTAATTGCAATCGATCCGGGCGTCGGTACACTTCTCGGTTCCATGAGCACTAGTGTGAGAATTACGAAAAGTTCGATCCTTAATTAAAAATTGCCTCTCACTTGCCTGTCGATATACATCCGGGCGACTGCGAGAATATGGTCGATTCCCTGGAACGCCTTTCGAGCTCACGTTCCTCTCACTCGTTCGTCGGCAGAATCTCGGGCGACGGGAAGAATAAGACCGATTCGTCCGAAAGGTTCTCTGGCTCTCGTTCACCTTGCTGGCGGCCACACTAGCGCATCCAAATTTGGCTAAGTGATTCCTTCTTATCGAGCGAATATTGCTAGAGGCGAAGTCCCAAGCAGAAGTCTTGGAGATAGGTCGTCTGCAGAAGTATCGGTCATGGTCCTCCGCTGTTGGAGCTGAGGCTGATGGTGATGCCTCAGCGAACGCCTAATCGAAGGATCTTAAATGTTGCAAAGTCTAGGCGTCCAGGCGTACATGCGGTAAGTGGCGGGCAGCCCATAAGGGGCTGCGCGACTTATTTAAACGCCTCAAAAGCGAGGCCAGTTCACAACTGACGAGGTATCAAATGGCCATCGGAAAGGTGAGATGGAAGGTCTGGTCTCCCCCGATGACCTCGCATAAACACTTAGATGTTGCGAAGCGTTTTCTGAACATAAACGGACCTAGCCGTGGCCATTCGAGGAGAAGATAGGATCGTAGTTGATAGGCCACTTTCCTTCATACGGTCGAAAGTGATGAAGGATGACCTTGCGATCGACTCCAACGGGCCAGCCAAAGTTCTTTGTTGATGAAGGCGATCGCAATAGCTAGATCCGGTTTAAGTACCTCGCCAGTGGAATCGTTGAAGAGGAAGCGCACGGACTGATAAGAAAAATGTACCAGCCCGTAATGCTGCTTCAAACGATCCCAGATCGAATTCGCGAACGGGCACTCGTAAAAAAATATGGCTGTCAGTCTCATCTACGCCGCAGTATAAACATCCAGCAGACTCGACCACCCTCCACAGGTGGAGACGTTGGAGGGAATAAAATCCGTGATGCAACAGTCGCCACTGGTAATTGAACAAAGTTCGTTCAAAGGCAAAGGATTTTAACAGTTTTAGGACTGCTGCCGACGGATAATCACGGTGGAATCGTAAAGATGTCGGTTGTCCGGTCTGGGTCGAACTGCTGAAAGAACCAAGCAAGACGAAGATGACCCCACTCTGTTGATCGATGGGACGTAGCATAGGGAGAAAAGTCACTAAATCGGTTGTAAAAGTCACATAAATTTTAGGTTGTCGAAAATTCATTATCATTGGCAACAAGGGAGGTAATGGAAGCTTATTCACCTTAAAAAAGAACAATAGATGAGAGAACACAAAGTTTGCCCATATGGGAGGCGGGAAAAGGAATACCCTAATCATCGCAGCCAATCTGGCTGCAAGAAGATAGTTCTTGATATCTGGTAAACCTAACCCTCCTCTCTCATACGGGGTAAACAAGTATGTTGCACGTAATGGATGACGCCTATGCGCATTTGTTTCCCCACACATAGTTCACCATCGCACTATGTAGTCTCTGAAGATTTTGGAACGAGGGCAAGGTGAATAGGCATTTAGATGTTAAGACGGGAAGCACATTTGTTTTCGCGAACCTCACCTTGACAAACATCAATGCAGGAAACCGGAGGCTTTTATCAAGGCGAGAGATGCACTTCTCAATCACTTGCTGCCAGTGCATAGAGTCCATGGTCGGTTGAAAAGAAACGACATATCCTAACACTGTAATTCGGTGGCACTATGTTATTGGGAAAGTTTTAACATAGTCCACAGTCCAGTTTCCAATAGCAATACCATTAGACTTGACGAGGTTGATTGAACTCCCCGTCGAAGTACTAAAGCGGTCAAAGGTCTTTTTATAGATGCTCAAGGAATAAGGATCGGACGCAAAAAGCACTACGTCATATGCATATGCCAAAGTCCTGATGTTTATGGATGCGGCTGGCAGATCATATCCTCGAACATCTTGGTGGCGATTTAAGAATTGCAATAATGGTTCCAAATAAAAGATGTATAGCAGGGGGGAAAGAGGACACCCTTGCCTGGCACCCTTACACAGATTGAAGGTAGCAGATATGGAACCATTAATCACCACACATGATGCGGCCGAAACATACAGTGCGGAAATAATCGTGGCAAAAGTCCGAAGACGAAGGTGACGAAACACTTTAAAGAGAAACTCATGGTTCATTTTGTCGAAAGCCTTTTCCTGGTAAAGGCTTAAAACGGCAAGATTTTGATGACGAGCACACGCTTCTTCCATCACACACCGAATCGTAATTAGATTATCGGACATCCTGCATGATGGAATGGAGCAGGATTGTCCGGGGTTGATGAAATCTTCAGCGAAAATTTTCAGTCTTTGTTGAAATACACCAGTGAAGACCTTGTAATCGGTGTTGAGATGGGTTATTGGCCTCCACTGGGTAACAAGCTCTGGATTCGGCACTTTGGGGAGTAAGATGATTTTCCCCAAGGTGAAGTCTGATGTGATGGAAGACGGGTCTTCAATAATCGAGTTAAACACTTGCATCAGGAAAGGCCCAAGAAGATTCCATGTCGCGTTGTAAAATGAGTATGGTATGCCATCCATACCCGGGCTGGACTGATGACGACCGTCCGCTTACAGGAACCTCTTGACTTCGTCTTCGGAAAACGGACGAGAGATAGACAGGTCAGCATTCTCAGAAAAAGGTCTTAGCGCCTCAATCCACTGCTTTGTGTTGTCTGACGGTGCGATTGGGTTACTAAAAAATGACGAAAAATGGGTGTGAAAAGCTGACAAGATGTCGTAGTCAGACTTCACCTCCCTATCTTCCACTACTAGACGATGACATCGTTTTTTGTTAGCGCGCCGTTTTTCTTCCGCAAATATGGCTGATGACGAGTGCCTGACGTCAGCCGCCCAGGTTAGTTTGGCTCTGAGCGCTGCGCCGGCCGCCTTCCGGGTCATTAGAGCGTTGATCTCGCTCTTCAACTGACGTATTTCAGTATCAAACTCCTCCTTTGGGGTGGAAACTTGGAGGAGTCGCAGAATTTCTTGTAGCATAAGAAGATGGCGACGCCGACGTCCAGCTGATTGTAACCCAATCTTCCGAAAGAAACGTTTGATTTTGTTTTTAAAGTTCCAACCAAGAAGCAAGTGTGGGAGGCACATTATGAAGATGTTTTTCAACGAACTGAGCGAACATTCCCTTGTATTCCTCTTCGTCTTGCAGAGAAACATTCAGGAACCAATTGCGATGGACTGCAGGGCCTGTAGATGATGCTGGAAATGGATGGCACTGTGGTCGGAGAATGAACATGGAATTACCTCCATTTTACCCGGAGAACCAGCAAATGCATTGTCAACGAGAAAAAGGTCTAATCTTGATGAAATAGTGGGCCCTTGATGGAAAGTAGACCCAAGCTGACTACTTTGTGGATGGTGTGTCCATAGGTCGAACAATGCATTTTGCTGGCACAAACGATACACATGACCAGACGAAAAGGTGTTGTTTTCGTCTGGATGGCGGTTCAAATCACCAGCAATCACTACAGGCAACGATGAGCACAAAAAGTTATTTAAGTCACTGAAAAACGTTGGTTTCTCTGCTGTTCTACACGGTGCATAGATATTAAGCAATCGGAAATTGACACCAGATGTTGAAATGTCCAAAGAGATTACCCTGCACTCGCAGTCATACACACAGTTCGACACCAAAATGGAGGGGTTGAAGATGATGAAGGCAACCCCTTTCCCATTTGGTGACGAAGAGTTGATAAAGAATTGTCCGTTGGTGTATTGACTGCGAAGGCCCGGAAGGTTATAGCACTGTTGTGAAGTGGCGAGTTTTACTTCTTGAAGTAACAAGATGTCCGGCCTGTACAGGGCAATGAACGATGAAAACACCGATTGCTTAAAAGAGGAACCAAGAGAACGCACGTTCAGGGAGATGACCTTCATTGAGGATGTTTAATGGCGCACCTGCTGACCTGTATCCGGTTGAGACTTGGGCTTCCCAGATGTTACAGGAGGCTCCGTTGTTCTTCTCATCGGAGATCGCAAACGACCTGATGAGGAGAAGGGCTGCGCTGATCGCTCGCACGGCTGTCTCTCTCGAAGGAAGAAATAGCTCTTCTCTCGTCCCTTTTGCCACGATCCCGTCTGGATTTTTTCGTGCGGGGACTCCTCGTCCTCACAAGAAGATCCTGCTGTTTCTGCGCTGATGGATGCGTATTCCCAGTAGAAGATGTCATCCTGGAGGGCGACGACTTTTCATTAGTCCGTGCAGGCTGTGATGTTGTTGACTGCGCTGTGATGTTGTTGACTGGACTGGAAAGTCCCCCACTGAAAAGGTGGATTCTACACCTGCTGAAACGTCAACGTCGTCATCTCCAGAAGCTTCGTCTTTACCCATCGATACATCGAAAGTTGGCTGCGGAAGATGTGTGATCTCTGGGAGCGTGGAAGGAGATGACGATAGCCGCTTCCCCCTAGGCTCCAAAGATTGAGTTGGATGCGAAGATGGACGAGGTGGTGGGGGCATCATTTCCTTCTGCACCTGGGAAAGAGTCGAAAGAGCCGGCATAACTTGGCTCTTGCGCGATGGTGATGACGGCGACGAAGCTCTGGTTGGGACTGGAGACTTGGCCGGTGATGACATCATAGGTTGCTGCTGGGAAGACATTCCCTTAGGCGATGATGGAATATCTGCTGGCGCTGCAAACACCCTCTCCGCGCACTGATGATATTTGCTTACGATGCGGTTACATGCATCGCAATTCTTGAGGAGAGGGCAGTCTTCCCTGACATGAGACGTTTTTTTGCAGCACCAGCAGCACTGCATTTGACCCTTGTAAGACACGCCAACTTTGTTGCCGTGCATTACAAGGTTCTCTGGAATGTCCCTCTGAAGGTTCATGTCGACTATGATGTCACCAGTCCTCTGCAGGGGAGAATCTGGATGCGTTGGGTAGGCTACTTTCTTCACCTGACCATAGTCGGACATGTAACGCTTCAGGTAATCTTCTTCCATCAGCGGCGAGGCGCCCCGGATAAAGATGGGTGGATATCTGGGCTCAGCATAAACCAGGCGGGCGGTGGATTGTCCAATCTTGACGAAATCCGCAGACACGACGCGGTCTGCTATGTTTCGCTGTCGACAGAGCATCCTCCACTCATTGGGAGAAAGTCTCTGAACGACAGAAACAGCAGGATCACCAGATGGTAACACGGGTGGGATGCCCGTCTTCAAATATAGCTCTTTCATAAACATGCCGACGGCTATTGGTCCGTCGGCAACCATAAACACCATGTTCTCCATGGCTTAAGAGAAGAAAAGTTCGGGGGGGGGGTGAAACCTCCCCCGGGGGTTGCCGGGGGGAGGGTCACTCGAAGTCACAGTCACTCACGCACGCGTTGGTTGGTTGGTTGCGGCGTGAATAAATTTTAAAGTTCAAGAATTAAAGTCAGTCACTCACACAATCACTACGAGGTCTATTCAAGATCGGTCATGGTCCTCCTTCCTCGATTTCCAACGCTCTCTGTTTCTCTCTCTCCTTTGATCTGGCTTTTTATTCCGCCTTCTAATTTGCGTCTCTTTTTTTTCTTCCAATCGTTTTCTCGATTGTCGCTTTCTGCTTCCTTCACTTCCTTCGCCCGCTCTATTTTCTTTTGCCGGTATTAGGCTCTGACTTAAATATTTGATACTATCGGACTCTAAGAGTGGGATAGCTTCTATTTGCAACGCCTTATTTGGTGACAGGTGGTTCTTTAGAGAAATGCTGGGTTACGTTATAGAGCTTATTTATTATCTTTACTCGAGTGGTTACTGTGTCCAATTTATATGGGTCCCTGGACACAGAGGAATTAGAGGGAATGAAATGGCAGAAAAATTAGCTTACTGGGGTAGGGTGGGGTTAAAACCTTTTATTTCTACCTGTATCGACTCCAAAATTCTTGCAAAACTTGTACGGAAATGTGCCTTAAAGCTATGGAATGAGGACTGGGCCACGGAAACCAGAGGTGCTCACTATAAAGCATTATTCCCGAACATTGTTAGCGCAAAGTTACTCGCCCCTAGCTGGTTATCTTCAATCCAAAGAACGATACTCTTTAGATTAAGAAGTAGTCACTGCCTCTATATAGTTTTCTTCACAAAATAAATATAGTCTAAACAAATAAGTGTCGGTGCGGTGAGGAGGAGACTGTGAAGCACGTTATTCTTGATTGCCCCATCTATCGGGAGAAAAGAGAACTATTTGTGGGTAGCCTTAGAAGACACGGTGTCGAAGCGTCGTTAGAAAATATTCTTCTTTCAACGTTTATGAAAAATAGTCTCAAACGAGTTATAATGCGACTTCTTATTTGTTATCTGAAAGGAACTGGTTTGTTTGGAAGAATAATTGGCCCTCTAGCTAGCGTCTGACTGTTTGTTAGTGGCATCTTACTGATTACCTAACTTTCTATACTAATCAGCTAGTCCCCGTAACTAAGGGGGGATGAAGGCTGTGTAGAAGAAGAAGAAGAAGAAGGCTCTGACTTTTTAACTTTTTCTCTCGTTTACTTCTTTCTCCCCCTCCATTGCTCTTCCGAGTTGGATCGCCGATTTTTTTCTTCTCTCTCTCCGTCGGCGCTCGGCGATCTGACACATACACTTTAAAATTCCCGAATTGTAACATACATTTTACCAGAATCATTACAAAACTGATATCATGCTGATGATGACGACTCTGTGGTTTGAATAATCGTGTTATGAAAATAATTTTGTGGATTGTGTGGTTTCCTGTTACTAGTTTTCACCAAATCTATACCTGCAGTTTCTTGCGCCATTAGAATATTTTATTATTTTCTTATATTTCTCCTGCAATTCTTTTAACATCCGGGTTCTTCCGTCATGACCGATGCGCACATGTACAGTCGGGTACAAAAAAGTTTAGACTTAAGTCATAGTTGAGCACGTGAATAGCACATCCTCAGCGTATACCTGCTACCCTATCTTCATTCAGAAGGGACAGGTCCAGTCTAATCTGCCTTGGCTCTCACCACAACACGAGACCACACTCAAACTTGATCATGTCAAAAATTATTTGAGTTGGATACATATTTTATTTAAAGCCATTGTTACGTCTTATGAATCGCCATCCTGAAATCCAGAGTACGACTTTCCTGCGGCGTCAATCTCCAACAAAATGCTAGCATACGCAGAGGATGTTTTGTTGTTTGCATCCGATGCATACACCTGTGACACCTATCCTACTCGCCTGGCCTTGTGCTGTCAGAATTCTGCTTGTTTCGGTTTTTTCAAACCTCCCTGCGTTGGATAACGTTCAATTCAGACGAGGTTATAATGAGCACTTTGTTCAGTTTTTCGACAATATTTTGCCACCGATCAACATCCGGTAAGCTCTGTTCCTACGGAGCAGGTAAAAACCTTTTTGCACTCGACTGTATCACAGCAAGAATGTCATACATCTCGTCCGTACAGATAAAATATCGAATATTTCTTTCCTCTGGTTTTAACGGCACTACACACTGAGTGAGCATATTATTATGACCACCTAACATGTTTATGCAAATGCGCGCACGGACGTCGCCACAATGTTGCTAGCGGGACGGACCAATATAAAAAGGGAAGCCGAGTGTCGTCTACAACAGTAGACGTGTTCCATTCTTCAACTATGGGTAAACGACGCGATTTAACAGCCATCGAACGCTGGATGATTGTAGGTGCTCGGAGCTATGGAGCTAGCGAGTATCAGCGAAACAGCAGCATTCGTGGGGTGCTCAAGAGCAGCCGTCGTTAAAGTATTTAAAGACTGGACGGTTAGCCGGAAGACGGGGTCTGAACGTACGCGTTGTGACCGCTCGCAGATGGTTAATGATCGGACAGAACGGAGATTGTCACGACTGGTAAAGGATAACAGAAGGGAAACTGTGCATCAAATCACTGCTGACTTTAATCAGGGGTCCTCCAAAACGGTCTCTAAATGCACTGTCCGCCGCACACTGCATCGCATGGGATACGGAAGCCGAAGATCTGTCCGCACACTTTTGCTGTCTGCAGCTAACAAGCGGAAACGACTCCCAATTCGCTCAGGAGCACAAGGACTGGACTATCGAGCAGTGGAAACAAATCATGTTGTCTGACGAGTCACGATTCCAGTTACATTACGCAGATGGCCGCGTGAGAATCTGGCGGAAACAGCACGAAAGCATGGACCCCGCATGCATGAGTACAACCCTTCAGGCCGGTGCGGGCAGTGTTATAGTCTGGGGAATGTTTTCCTGGCATGCGTTGGGTCCATTAATACGTGTTGAACAACGTCTGTATGGCACAGCATACCTCCGTATCGTCACCGATCAAGTCCACCCTGTCATGTTGATGGCGTACCCCAATGGAGATAGCCACTTCCAGCAAGACAATGCGCCATGCCACAGAGCTCGTATTGTGCAGGAGTGGTTCCAGGAACATGAGGGGGACTTTACCTTACTTCGGTGGCCCCCACAATCCCCAGATCTCACTCCAATTGAGCATCAGGCGGCTGGATCCACCACCGTTCAATCTAGCAAAACTAGACAGTGCTATCCATCAGCATTGTGTCAGATTTCTCCCACCACCTTCCAACATCTCGTGGAATGAATGCCACGAAGAATCACCGCAGTATCAAAGGCAAACGGTGGCCCAACGAGATACTGACAGGGTGTCATAATAATATGCTCACCCAGTGTAAGTTTGATTTTCTCAGAAACTTCCAATAAACATCAAAACTTTTTAAACGTCTGTAGTCCGCGCACGTTTTACCAGTGGTCTTTTCCTTGGCACTAAGAACTTCATTCAAAATTTGTCGATATTTTTCCGTACTGAGAAAAAAACAATTGTCTTCGTGCTTAGAAGATACTAAACTATGTAAATTTTTCACAAATTGTTCACGACACACAAAATTAGACGTTTTAGAATTAATATGGAACGATCACAACAAAGCGTGATAAATCTTTCGGCCATCTGAAAAACGCTAGATAAACCTCTTGCGCCATGAATATTCAACAACATTCACTGCAACCTTGCATTATGTGTTGACAGTCACCGGTATTGCTTCGAAGGAAATGATTTTCCGGACATTTTCCACTCGAATTGGCGTTTGTTGACAACCGCCGGCGAATATTGACATTCACCGTTTTCGGACATTCACAGTAACATATACAAATTTTACCAAAATAGTGCTATCTTTAAAAAAATTCAATTGGCACGGATATTTGCGGCATGAATTTGAAAAGGGTGTTTTATATTAATTCGTATCATAATAAAAATAACATAAAGATGAAGCAAAGGGGCTAAACTAAATTTTTAAGCATTTGCCCAGCATTCAATGATAACTCCTCTTTGTTCTGTTTATAATAATTTTGAATAGACAAATTTAAAACAACACTACGGGCTCAGATACCTTCTTTAAAAATTACAACTTTATTATTTGAAGCGTATTTTTCTTATGATCCTAATCTTCGCAGATTAAATTTTCTTAGAAAATGAAAGGAGATATTGTGTAGCGTAACGAAATTAAAATACGAAAGGTAAAAATTAATTTAAAGGGTGTAGTTTCTTTTTAACTTTGTGAATAAATAAAGAACAAAGAGCATAGTGATTCAAGTAATAAAGTTGTTCCTTTTCGCTCTCTTTGTTGTGAGAAATAAACCGTGTGTCTTGAAGCGTATCCCGGAACGATTCTCATTATGTAAAAATGGTGGCCGTATACAAGCTCAAGAGAGATCGAAAAAAAAAAATAGTGTTCATAATAAAGTTCACAAAAATCCATTATCTTAACTGTAAATGAACTCACGCTCTTTAAACTAGAAACCATGCTCTTTGAGAGAAAGATTTAATAACATCATTACTCACCGTTTCCTTAAGCATATAAGCTTGTACTTTCTTCACTTACTATATGAGGTTTCTTTTTATGGGGAAAATCGTGTCTAAATATTTAATTTTCAGGCACAATAAGAAAGACTTCAGTGAAATTAACTTTTTCCGCTTCACTGATCTGCACACACCCAAAAATAATTTAACTGAAGGAAGAAAAAAAAACGTTCAAATTCTCTGCCTAAATTCTTTCAGACATCATATTTTTTTTCCTTTTTCTTAAATTTCCCCTCAATTCCTCTCTCACTCTCTCTCTCTTACTTTCTTTTTTAAAAAACTGTTTTTCTTAACCAAATTCCCGTACATTTTGCTTCCGCTTTAGTTCCACACCCGAATGTGCATCATATGGCTCTGCCTCCCCCATCCCTTGTCTCCTCCGCA
The DNA here is from genome assembly GCA_023313115.1 of Rhysida immarginata. NCBI lineage: Eukaryota > Metazoa > Arthropoda > Chilopoda > Scolopendromorpha > Scolopendridae > Rhysida > Rhysida immarginata. The sequence continues at coordinate 201,264 of JAHWFO010007108.1, forward strand.
TAATAGCACGAGATTAATTCGGTTTAGGAAAACGTGCGTGTCGGAATATTTTTTCCATTCAGCTTCTGTTTTCTTTTTTCTCTTTCTTTTTTTTTTATTCCAACTTTCCTCAGACGGCAAACGTTCTCACGTAATGGCTCACGTTCTTGGATTTAATTACAACTTACAGAACCCCGGTGGGAATTAATCTCGCGCAGAGTGGGTGTTGTCGCGCCCGCTCCTTGTGTATTTTTATCCCTCTTTTTTCCAGACTTTCTTCGAGCAATCAAATATGACGGAAAGAAGAAAGAAAAAGTTTTAAAAAATGGTCTACGCGAAAATGGAAAACAGAAACAGAGGCCCCTTAATGTTTTCCTCGCGAGTGTTGTGTTATTATCATTAGAGTGAGAACGTAAAAAAAGCAGAAAAATTAAGAATTTGTTATTTTTTAATAAAAATAAATTTTAAAATGCACTATTTGTCGTGCTGTATAATGCGCAATGCAATGAAGTTTTTTTTTTATTTTAAAATTTTTTGTTTGTATTACTTACATTAATAAATATCGTAAATAACGAAATTTGACACACGGTAAAAGAGTCCACTGGCACCTCTGTCATTGAATGTAGCAGTCCAATGACTCTGTAATTAATATTGATAGGTGTTTCTAAGCACCCATATCAGATATTGATTTTAGATGTTTGAAAAAATAATTTTATAGACAAAACCTATGAAAAAGAATTCCTTTTTGGTAGTTTCATTTTCCAGAACAAAAAGGAAGTAGGGAGACCTGGAGTCAACTTTGAAATTCAAATGAGAATAGAGGTCATGTCAAATAACTTTGGATCTAAAAGTTTTTTTTTTATAATCCTCATTGTTTATTCACAATTAAAAAAAATAAAAAATAAATCAGTAAATAAAATCTATGATATAAGTAAATAAATTACGAGGGGAAGTCAGTAAGTAAGACACAAATGGATATTTAAATGAAACAAATAAGAGTACTGACTTGAAAATTCTTATTTCCCACATAATCTCCCTGTACAATGAGGCACTTGTTCCATCGTTTCACAAGCCCCTCATAACCAGCAGCATAAAATGTCTGGAAAGTGATACTCAAGTCTTCTTGGATCAATAGAACATATGGCTTGCCATATTCCGGCAGCAAGAGTAAACTGTAAATGCCGACTCCTACTGTAACATCCTCATGAAACCTCGTAATGACATTTGACGGAAGCGACCAGAACTCCTTATCAAAGGCGTGTTGTTATTGCATGATAACGCGCTTACTCATATTGCCAACAAGACAACTGAGATGCTGCGAAAGTTCAAGTGGGAATTTTTCAAGCATCCTCCGTATAGCCCTTACCTTCCTGCAAGCGACTTCTATTTGTTCGGCTCCAAGAGTACAAAGGGAATTCACCGCCTAGTTCAGACAGCAACCCAAAGAATTTTATGCTGCTGGTTTTGAGGGCTTGTAAAACGATGAGACAGTTCTCTCATTGTACAAGGAAATTATATGGAGAAATAAAAGTAGTTTTCAAATCAGTGCTCTTATTTTTGTTTCATTTCTTACTTACTGACTTCCTCTCGTAAATAAATAGAGCCCAAAATGTGCACCATTTTATACCAAACAATGCTATGTTCTCTTTCTTACATCTTGAGTTGCTCTGAGGTCTTCAGCAATGCTGACACACTCATAGACCACTCTAATTCTTTCTTTCATGTCTTCCCTTGTTGTTGGATCATTTTGGTAGACGATGTCTTAAATTCGCCCCCACAAAAAGAAGTCAGCAGAAGATAAGTCAGGAGAACGGGTGGCCAGATAATTGGTCCTCCTCATCCAATCTACTCAGGAACTTTCAGGAATTAAGTGGTGCGCACTTCTTCATGCTGCACGTCAAAAGTGAGCTGGACAACCATCATGTTGAAACCACACTGTTAATCGTTCCGCAATGCTACACGTCCACTGGCAGAAATAACCTAGTTATTCAAGTTCTTGATATTTAATATCCAGGTTATCTGTGGATGTCCATTACAAAAGATCCCAGTTATAAAGAAAACATGGTTATTTAACCGAGATAAAAAAGGTTGGGGAAAAATATCTTAGTTATTGACTTCATAACTCAGACAATAACTATGATATTTTCATCTTCGTTTAAAACGGCGGCAGATTCCTTCGCTTCACTCACAGGCAAAAATTTTGCTGGGACCCTATTTTGTTGTGTGTTTAGAAATAAATATGCAAACCTCAATTACATAAAAGTTGGGACAGGGTGAAAAAATGCGACACAGCAAAAATATTGATACACTGATGTATTGATTCATTTATTTCAAAAGAAGATAGTTTATTGGGTAGGTATTAAACATTTCGGAACCAAAAATTTAACTAATAGTAATAAATATTAGGTTTTTTGCGAACTGGCGGTTGCAACACACCAAAAATGTTAGGACAGTTGGCAAATTATCATTGGGTGACGTCGCCCTTTCTTTTGATCACACTTTGTAGTTCTTTCTTCTGATCACACTTTGTAGCCATCGAGATGATACCAATTTCTGTACCGTTGCAACAGGAAATTGTTGCCATTCCTGCAGTACGAAAGTTTTCTGCTGTTGGACTGTTCAGGGTCGTTGTTGACATAACTTTCTCTTGATAATTCGCCATATATTCTCTATTGGGGACAAATCGGGACTGCAGGTAGGCCATTTTAACACCCGAATTCGTCTATAGTGTAGCCACTGTCCTGTGGTGCGAGCGCTGTGGGGGTTTAGCATTATCTTGTTGATATAGAAAGGGACGGGTTCCAAAAAGACGTCGACAAGAAGGCAACATATGTTCTAAAATTCCAATATATGCTTGTGCATTAACGGTGCTGTTGCAGATGTGCAAGTTTCGCAATCCATTGACACTCGCCAAGCCCCAGATCATTATTGAAGCTGGCTTCTGTACAGCAAGTCAGCAACAGGCAGGATTGTCCTTTTTATCTTTGGTTCTAAGTACATGTACACGCTGACGATTTTTATTTATTTATTTATTTATTTATTTATTTATTTATTTATGGCAAGCAACAGGCTAGAAATGCCCAATGACAGCTTACAGGAAAACAAATATAAGAACAAACAATTGATAACATCAAAAATCAAATATAACAAAAATTGAAACATCAAAACAAATATTGAAACAAAAAATTTTTACAATAAACATCAGTAATATCAAAAAGAGTTTACATGTTCATAAATCATAACTTTAAATTCATTATAATTTAAAAAGTTTAATATCAATTAAATTTGAGAATATATTGCCTAATTTACATAATCGATTGAAAGGGAGATTGCTTGTAATACATTTTTTAGTCAGTGGTAAATAAAATATATCAGTGTTTCTTGAGTTTAGTTTGGGAATGCGTAGTTTTATGAACTCGAGAAATCTAACAAATTAGGTTATATGATTATATAATTTGAATAAGCAGCAGGCGTCGAGATAAATACGTCTGTTAAGTAGCGTTTCACAACTAAAGTGATCTCTGAGGTAAGAGTTGTAGCATATAAATTTTCATTAAAAAATTTATGATTTGATAAGTGAAGAAAGGAGCGTAGAAAATCAGTTTGAACTTTCTCAAGCCGCCGCTGTAACGTAACATTGTACGGAGACCAGATGGTCGAAGCATACTCTAAGCCGGGTCTTACGAGGGAGTTGAATAAGAAAATAGAAAATTCTGTGATTTTCGTCAACAACAACCGTAAATGTAGATTCATCGGACCACAAAACACGGCATGCATCCATTTCAGATGGGTGCATGCCCGAGCCAGGTACCTACGTTTCTGCAGTTGTTTACAAACACCTTTTGTTTTGCATAATAGAGCTTCAACTTTATTTCGTGATGTAGCGGCAAACGGTGTTCAACGATGAAGGTTTTTGATGGAATCCTCGAGCTCATTCTGCAATTTCTGTCACTGTTGAATGCCTATTTTTAATGTAGTGACGTCTGAAAACCCGAAGATCACGAGCAGTCAGAATTGGTGTCCGTCCTTTCCCTTCACTTGCCCTGTACCTATTAATGTTATGAACCGTAGATGATGAAAGTCCAAGATTCCTAGCTATGTCATACGTTACTTCTAAATTGTTATATTATTCTATTGCGCCTATCTTGTCGACCCATGTTGTCGTGTAAATGAGTGGCCGCACATTGCAGTTGTCATTTAAAGAGGGAAAAGTTATGACCGTAATGTTCTCCAGAAGTTTCGAGAATATTCATGTCACTTCTATGGCTTCCGGTGAGGACTTTTCCTTCCGTCCCAACTATTATGATGCATGTTGCCAATGGCAATTTCATTAAAAAATTATATACGACCAAAAAAGAGATCGGCATTTGTAAATTGTACATATTTTACTTCAGTCACTTCAAACCCATTTATTATTTTTAATTTTGCTAATATATATTTACTCAATATTATTTTATTTGCATTTTTCATATTGCCCAACTTTTATGGAATTGAGGTTTGATAGAAAAAGGCCTCTTACATATTACGGGCCGACATTTATCTTTGAAAACTCTTTTTATCGTCATTGAAAACATCGTAAGCCGCGACCGACGGCCCATTTCAATCAAAGGCGCCATGAGGTTACAAAATGGACACTATGACGAGGCTGACACGAGAACATGAAAAACGACGTCATAATAAACAAGTTATTTTCCTCTGCAGTGGACACCACAAAAGGTTTGAGTTTTAAAATAAACTGAATCTTTAAATTGTAAAACTTAAGTAGCTAGGATATTTTTGGCAGTAGACGCTTAGCACAAGAGGAATATCTTCATCCAGTTGATACAAGATATTATCAAGGTAGTCAGCATACATAGCACCAATCAGTTTATTTTCAAAAAAAGTATGGTCTTATGATACCGTGTCCTAGGAGGCCACACAATGTTTTTAGGCTCCACACAAACTGGTTAACCATTTGCTTTAACTGCAGACCATTAGTGAAAAGTGGCCTCATTAGTCCACAGAATGCTGCGCAAGAAATTACTGTTCCTGTTTACAAACCAGCTGCAGAAGTTAATGCGATTCTGGAAGTCATTTGCCCCAAGTTCTTGATGAAAATGGATATGGCATGGATGGAAATGATTATCATTTATAATCCTCCAAACTGTTGTGTGGAGGCATGGGGATTAACCACTACTGCAACAAGGAGGCAGCAGCCTTTTCAACGCTCACTTGTCGTCTGATGCGATTACCCTTGCTGGGTGTTCTGCGCACACGATTTGCAAGACGATAGAAAACATTAAACGTGTAATGATTGCTGTGGCTATCTTCTGCATATACCATTGTGACTGCTCTACAGATCTGATGGCATTCTCCAAGTATCATGAGCATAACCCGTGGATTGGCCCAGGAGGACCTCGATCTGTGCAATCATCTAAGACTGGAGCCTGCCCACGTCAGCACGGAGATTCCCCAGCAAGAGCAGCGAATTCCTTGACGGACGATAACACCAGCGAGCCACGACCGCCTCAAGCTACGTGGAGTCTTCTCGAAGGTCCAAGCGAGAAGAACAAATCGGGATTTCAGAGTGCCCCGTCCAGCCATCGTTCGGACGACAGTAGCTTAGCAAGCGCGAGCCGCGCTTGGCTTCTCTGCATCCAACGAAGGGTACTAAGTTTAAAGTGAACCTTTAGTCAAAAACAAATTTTTGATATTTTATACATCTAAGTCTAAAAACACTAGTTCTTGTGGAAAAAAATCAATATCTACCTTTATTTATTAATAAACAGCATTTTTAGAAAAAAAAATTATAGCCCATGGAGGCTGCCATCTTTCCCCGAATGCGCAAAGGAACACGGGAATTATGTGACGTCAGGTATGACCTGCGCAAAACAAGGCCAACTATAGATGAGAGCGCGCAGCTGCAACAGGCGATCCAGCTTTAAGAAATAACGTGGTTTACTGCATTGCTTAGGGCTGTAATAATAGGTCTACGACAAACAAAACTTGCAGCTAAAAAATCAACAACTGTTGAAGCAATGGTTGCATAATATTAACAGGGAAAATTGTCCAGTAAATGAAATAGTCAGGATGTGTTCGGATCACTTTACTGAATCTTGTTATGAGAGAGATTTCAAGGGAGAATTGTTAAGGGCCGCAAGAAGCGTAGAAGGCCGCCGTCCTCGTCTCTTGAAGCCGGACGCGATACCGACGGTTTTGGTTCATCGGCAGCCTGAACAAACACCAAGGAGAATACTTATCCAAACAGCTCCAGAAATACAAATACCGACTTGAAGTAAGTTTAAAATTCAAAATGAAATGTCAGTATTTCTTATATACATTACGGTAAAAGGATCGAGGTTAAAATACATCGCCGAACTTGATCGCATTAGGCTTAACACGCGAATGATAAAAGAGGATTACTGCTAACCTTTACCCAGTTGGCGATATAAATTAATTTTTACAAAGACAAAGAAAAAACCTGTAAGTAATTCTGGATATTTATAATCCATTGAACGTTGAATATGGTTACTGTAATTCTAAAGGCGACATAAAAACTAAAATGTAAACGGTTTCACTGGTTTGGCTTCCATTTCTCCCTCTTGCTGCCTCTGCTCAACCTCGTTAAAGCTGGATCGCCTATTACAGCTGCGCGTTCTCATTTATAGTAGGCCTTATTTTGCGCAGGTCATACCTGATGTCACATAATTCCCGTGTTCCTTTGCGAATTCGGGAAAAGATGGCAGCCTCCATGGGCTATGATTTTTTGTCTAAAAATGCTGTTTATTAATAAATAAAGGTAGATATTAAATTTTCTCCACGCGGACTAGTGTTTTTAGATTTAGAAGTATAAAATATCAAAAAAATGTTTTGACTAAAGGTTCACTTTAAGCTTTTTCTAGAAATAAGATAGAATTACAACTTCATATTTAAGTAGAACGTTTAAAATTCTCCTCCATCTATTGAAAGGTCTTTCTAATTAACCTTCCGGCCGGCGCAATACTGTTAAGGTTGTTTCATAGTCTGACAACGCCGTATTGCGTCGGCCGTCTGCCGTTCCGTCAAATGCAAAACGGTTACAGCGCTATAGCATTCATAGTCACAGCGGTAAAACGGTCAACTTTAAACTTCCGAAGCTTGCATCGAAGAAATAAGCATAGTTCCAATAGTTCTATATATGTACGGTCTATTTTTTAAAGAAGAGAATATTTAATCTTTTCTTTTAATTTTTGATCTTTATATTCTTTCGTTCTCGTATTATACGAGGGGCGATTGATAAATAAGGTCTCCATGGCTGTAACTTTTTTATTTGTTAACCGATTTTCAAAATTCTTTTTGTATCTTATACTCACATTTGTCCTCTATGTAATGCATTAATCACTTTTCGACATAGTCCCCATTCCTTTCCAAGCATTGCGCCAACGCGTGAGTAGTTGGGTGAACCCGTCGGAGAGGAATTCCGGAGTTGTTGTCGACACCAGGATTGAATGGCAGCGTTTACCTCGCCGTCAATAATTCAATTTAGTGAATCGATTTTGAAAAAATACATGCCTCAGAAACTTTGCAAAATTAGTTGCAATGTGCCTGACAGAACACTTTTATCACTATCCTCAATCAAAAACTTTTGACATGAACTAACGAATATGTATGAAAAGGTCACTAAATGAGAGACATCTATTCAAAGTTTCAAGTGTTTCTGGCATCTAGGAGGGCAAAGGCGATCTATAATATGAGAGCTGTGCCTATTAGATCAGTTGCGACCGACGGAAGGTTAAAACTAAGTTGCTCTCTTCCAATTTTCGGTTATGCCTTCAAACTATTGGGTGTTAATCATTTGACGTTTCTTATCTCCCGAGCTAGAGGTGGGCCGCAATCTTCTAAATTCAGGAGGGTCGCCGTTTTCTAATACGGTGACGATCGACGGCATTCCACATCATTATATTTACCAACAGTGTACCAATAATAGAGTATGGAAGTAAGGATCCCATTGAAGTTACTGGCTACCTGGATGGCGTCGATGAACAATGGACTTTAATTTTGTATAAAAATATTACTCCTTTCAAATCCTATTTCACTTTGTGAAACAACTCATTATTTCCATACGAAAATTAAAATTGATGTCAAACAATATGATCGTCTCCTCCTCCTTTCTCTATATCAACGACTTTAACGACAAATATTCTCCATTTTAATTATTCAAATAATCGTGATACATGAGTTCCGAAACGCTTTATTTTCATATTAGAACTTGCTTTCTGCAACTCTTCATTACTCACAGGAAACACAGAAACAGAACGTACAGCATATCACATGAAGCTCTTTCATACATGAAATGTTCAAAATGCCCTCCATTAGCATGGATTGCATCAACCCGTCGTCACATTGAATCTTGGATGCGCTGATGATTGAATTCCGTATTGTTTCGCCGTCTTCCATAGTAGGGGCACGAACAGTCTCTGCATCTAGTACCGGGGTTCCATGCAAAAGCTTTCAAATGCCCCCACAAATAAAAGTTTAGTGGGTTTAGGTCCGAAGAGCGTGGAGGCCAAGTAATTGGTCACCGCTTCCTATCCATCTGTCACCTATCCATATGAAACTGAGTTCTAACATGGAAATAAAGCATTTCCGGACCCATGTCCATATAACGTATTTTCTTCCTCTACATGTGAGAAATGTTTCCTGAAAGTTTGGCCGTACCATTTTGTTAGAACATCACGCTTAATCATATTCACATAGGAAAGCATCCCCGGAAACGCCACTCGTCGTAGATTTGTAAAGGACGTATACTACAAACGTCTCTGAGATAGACGAGACACAAAGACACAGCGAGAACACAATTCTTGGAAATTTTTCGCCTCACGTTGTACAAACCACTGCTTCTGATGCAAATTTGTAAACATTTAGTGGTGTGATACACGTCTGGCTGGGTACCTTTCACGATACATTCGCACAGCTAACCCGTACACGAGATGCCTAACCGCCAACTCAGCGTTCTTATAACGATGAAGTTTTCCTTATGACGTCGCAAGCCTTAATGATGGCATGGAGCGCTGGCATAAAGAGTCACTTATTCATTGCCGGTGATGCTTTCCTATGTGAATATGGTTCAGTGCGATGTTCTCTACCTCCCCTGAACGCTTGTACGCGGAGCTTTGAGACATTTCGTATAAATTTATTCTGTGTTTGTTTTAATCAATGATGGCAAAACGACAATCCTATGCGATTACTATTATTCTACAAAACTGTAATACTTTGTTGGCTTTATTTTAGTATTCGCTTAGAAGTTTTATATTTTAATTGCTTTTATTTTTAAGAAACGTAAAAAATGATGGAAAATTTGTCTCAGATAGAATGGTTATTGTTTGGAAGAACTACATAGTTAAAACGTCAATGAAAATATAACCTTATTCAATAATTTAGAAATCGTAGATTTTCCGCATTTTTTATTTGTGATAAAAATATAAATTCTACCATTCACCAAATTTGCTTGACTAATTTAAATGAAGAAGACAACTTATTGGTTTTTCTTATGTAAATAAAAAAACTTCCAAAGACTTACATTTGAACAAAGAAACCATGCGATTACTTTATTACTTTGGAATAGTGATAAAGTCAGCGTTAATAAAAATAACGAAATTTACATTCCCTGCACTTTCTTTTCCTTCATCTTATTTCCAACTTTAAAAGGGCAAATGGAAGTTAAGGCCATTTTCGCTGTTGTTGACGTTCAAAGTTCCTGTAGTTTATCCGAATACGTATTGAAGGAACGAAAATCTCTTTTGGAGCATTTCCGGTTGACAACCACTTAAGCATCCCGTGCACGTGCGGATGACAGTGCCCGCCGATCAATTTTTTCCATTCGCCAATGATAATGTTAGAAGAGTCAAGCGTTGTTACAACACATTTGCTTTGGGTTCCTTACATGCACATCAGGACAAGCGAAATGGGAATGAACAGCATGTTCGCATCATCAATGCTAAGAACAGTTTTAAAAGGAATCTCCATATATTCCAATCGATTTAATCTTTAGAGAAGTTCACTTAAGGGTTTCAAAACGAGATGGATGATTTAAATCCATAATTTCCGTTCAACAAAAAATAGTCGCATTTAAAGTTAACGTATTTTTTTTTTCTTTTTGCAGAGATATTGATTTCTTTAGGCTTCAACTAAGACGAAGTTGCATGAAAGTTAAACGGACTTTCATTAGAATATGAAAGAAGGTTTATTTCACCCAATTTTTTCAAATGTAGAAAATTATTATCATCTCAGTGTACTTTATGTTACAATGAATTACGTAGAATATGTAATTCCAATTCCTTATATTTCGTTCTCTCGAACTTCCATGCTTTGTAATCATATAGTCTGCAAAGACTTACGCAATATTAATTAGGATGCCATTTCAATTCAAAATTTGTTTATTAAATACGAGGAGAAGACAGTAAATAAGTTAAAATGGATATAGAAAAGAAACAAATAAGAGCAGTGACTGGAAAACTACTTTAATTTCTCCACATAATCTCCCTGTACAATAAGGCAGTTTATACAGGGATTGGACAAAATATTATGAACACCTATGATTTTAGACGTTTTGTCAAATATCTAGAAAATTACTGGGCGAATTATCATGAAACATCAGGAATGTAAAGAGCATGTTAAACCTCATACACTTCAGCGAAGGTTTTGTGCCGAAGGCAGATAGGAGACCAGCAAAGAAATCATCAAAAATAGGGGATCACTCTGTACAAAATAACACTTGAAAAGCATTATAGCTGTAACATATGATTATGAGGCTTCATTTACTTATCTGTGTTCATTTGTATGAGAATGGCACGTATAGTCATGGAGATACAAAGGGTTCTTTAAAAAAATAGCAATTTTTCTTTCGTTTTTTGTTCATAAGATGCAGGGTTCTTAACCTAATGGAATGCCATTTTCAAGAAACTTGACAAACGATAGTAGAGATAACACCCTGTAATCAGAATATAAAAATATTAAACACTTGATGAAATTGTGACGTTTCACGTGTTTAATGAAGGAAATTTGAGTATTAATAGATTCCTAGTGATTATAGATTCATTTGTTGTCTTTTGAAGAGGAATTCATTATGACATATTTAATATAGTGATGATGTTGTTATAAGAATTTGTGTAAGGGAATAGCTTATAACTGAGTTATTAATTGACTAAAGAATTGAAGGAATAATACGTTTACAATGAGTTTTCATCCAGATGTGATGTCAGTGGTTATTGCGAATTATGTTGATTTGGAATCATATTGGTGTATGACATGAATAATAATGTGAAGCATTATAATAAATAATGAATATTATCTCTCATGTTTTCAAGAGGAGATGAAGTTTTATTAGGCAAATATGCAATTTTGGGAGTTTTTACTTTCAATTTCATTTTTTTGTGGATGAAAGTGAGGCCGGATGCTGAGAGATGATAAGAGGCAGGACGTCTTGGAGGGGGGGTGTGAGGTCAGTATCCCCGGGCTCCCATGCCGTCGCATGGAAGAGCTCGCATTTTGTTTGAATTTTGTTTTGGGGAGGAAAACTTCGAATCTGATTCTTTCGATGACTGTAAGCTTCAATTAGTTGGAGGTCAGAAACCGTCAAGCGATCCTTCTCCTTGCATTTTTCTACAAATCAAGACGGGATGTCCCACCAGTAGTTAAATTGGACAAAGAAATGAGATGAATTCAAGAGGGGAAGTGATATTATGTGATACTCCCAAATATGAGAATATATTGATAAGGAAATGAGATGAATTCAAGCGGGGAAGTGATATTATGTGATACTCCCTAATATGAGAATATATTGATGAAGTGAGTTGAATTCCAATTAAGTTGATGATATGCAAATCCCCCGTTTCTGTGAATAAGATGGCAAGATGATCAAACCATGGAGATGAAATGTAGATATCCCACGACTTGGAAATTAATGGCAATAGTTTTATGTGAGACTAACAAGATCAACCAGGGAGGAGATTACTTTAAGGATCCACATCAATTGAGAAGGTAGCTGAGAATCTACAAGCCATGCATTAAGTTTTGGAGACTGTGCAGGTATCTGTTGATCTCACCTTAGACTGTTTGAGGAGTAACGGACTCATGAGGTGGTAGATCCAGGTTCCTGTACCAACGCGAAGCGAATAGTCTTCAGGGCAAAGTAACGTGTGCTTCACAACACATATAGTGTATGTGTGTGTGTGCGTGTGCCCCTGGATATGTATATTGTTTAAAGTGATGTAGTGTAATAATACAGATATGGATATAGAAACTTCTGCTTAGTGGACACAAACTGTAGGTGAATATATTTGTTAGAGCCTGCAATTTTCTTTTGAGATAGAGATAAGTGAAAATTAATAATAAGATTGGGTGAGATCCCTTTTATAGATTGATCACATGAGCACAGGTTGGCATTTTGAGTAAGAGAATAAGTTTCCTTTCAGTCAAGTTAGAATTGAATAATTTTCTTTAGTGTTTAACTTAAATTTAATCAGCAGCTGCATTTAGATTCATTTAGTCATTCATTAACATATTGATATAGCCTTAGAATTTAAGTTTAGAAGTTAAGCGTTTTTGCATTTATCCACTCCTTTCAACTTGATTTTATTTTCTTGAATAAAGATTATTTTATTTGATTTCAACACTTTTCCTTATTATTTCAATTGAAGTAATTCACTCTCGAGTTTTCCTTTATAATTTTAAATTAACGAACCCAACACTCTGGCAGTTGATTATGTTGAAGAATTTCATGATTTTTTTTTAATACTGAGTTAGTCTGCTTTATGGAGGGGAGGTCACTTGCATAATCGATTGGCAGACGTTACAGTGGCGCCCAACGTGAAGAGCAGTGTTTCTTTGCAGAGGGTGTCAATGTTACAAAATAAAATAAGGTGTTATTGATTTTCCACGATATTTACTAGGCGTGTCCGGAAAGTAAGTACTGTAATGGGAAAAAAACACATAAAAACACTTTTTTCAAAACAAAATTTATTTTTACATGAAAGAGCATTTCTTAAACTATTTTTCTACATATTTGCTACCGTTGTTCAGACATTTGTCGTAGCAGGAAACCAACTTTTCTGTGCCCTCTTCATAGAAAGATGCCGCCAACGAAGGCAGCCACTGCTAAACAGCGTTTTCTACGTCGTCATAGCTGTCAAAGCGCCTTCCTCCAAAATCACGTTTCAATTTCAAGAACAAGTGGTAGTCAGAAGGTGCGAGATCGGGGCTGTACGGCGGGTGATCGAACTGCTCCCAACCGAATTCTTGAATAAGGTTTTGAATGCCACCAGCAGAATGGGGGGCGGGCGTGCGTTGTCATGAAGTAAACAATGTCTTGACTGAACATTCCACGCCTTTTGTTTTGAATTGCGCGCTGAAGTTTTCTCAATGTTTCACAGAATCGTTCTGCATTGATGGTTTCACCTCTGGGAAGGAACTCAACAAGCAGAATGCCTTGTCTTCCCAGAACACAGTGCACATGTTTTTTTGTGCTGACAACGTTGTTTTGAAGTTTTGTTTTTTGTGGATCCTGAGTGTCTCCACTCTATCGACTGTTGTTTCGATTCTGGAGTGACATGACAAACCCAAGTTTCACCACTGGTCACAATACTGTTTAAGAATTCATATCCCTATTCACAGTATCGGGTAAGAAATGTCAAAACACTGCCAAGTCGCTTCCTTTTGTGAACATCCGTAAGCATTTTTGAAATCCAACGGGAACACAATTTGCGATAATTTAAGTGATTTGTGACAATCTCATGCAAACCAGTTTTTGAAATTTGTGGAACTCATTACAAAGCATTCTTATTGTGAAACGTCTGTTTTCACGAATTTTCTCATTCACTTTTTCAACCAAATCATCATTGACAACAGAAGGTCGCTGACTCCGTGCTTCGTCATGAACATCTGGAAGCCAAATGAAGAAAGAAAATTAGTTATGCGGGAGAACGGGGGACAATGAAAGGAGACCCAATATAGTTACATTATATAGATCTGGCGGTTTGGGGTTTCGGAGGGCGAGTTTTCTGCGATGAAGTAGACGAGAAAAGGTGGAAGAAGCGTAGCCATTTTTTGAGGATACTGCGGAATTTAGAGGAACGAGAAGAAGGACAGGGGCAGCTTGAGAGCAAAGACAATAAGGAAGTGGAGGAAGGCATGCTTATGAGTAGAAGAGTACGATGAAGTATAAGGAAGTACGTTAGAGGATGTGGTGGGTTTACGGTATACATATAAAGAGGAACGGTAGTTGAGGACAGACAGTGATGAGAACGTCGAGAACATGGATAGATTTGTTAACTTCGACTTCAGAAGTGAGGAAAAAAAAAAAAAGAGTTAAAATAGGCAGAGATAGCAGCGGACGTATTGGAGCAGGCATCGAAGACAATTGGGATATCATCAACATAGTCATATTAATAAATGATAGCGGAGTTAGTGAGGAGGGGAGAAACAAAAGTGAATTGAAGATGTTGTAGGAAGATCTCGGAAAGCGAGCTGCTAAGGGGGAACCCCATTCCTAGACCAGAAGGTTGGAGTAGGAGGATTTATTGAAAGAGAAATATATGTAGTTTTGGATAGAAATAACGGCATGAATAGCGAGGAGGTCCATGGAAAAAGGTGTGGGGATGGAGGAGGAGAGCAGAATGGGATCAAGGATGGAAAGTGTGTCCGGGACGGGAATATCAGTGTATAAATTAGTGATGTCAATGACATAAAAAAACAAAAATCATTAGTGTGGAAAGATGAAAGTCTATCTGTGAGGGCAAGAGAAATGTGAACAATGTAAGTATTAGGTAAGAGATTAAGGTTCAAGAAGAAAGCGGAGAGACAATTAACAACATGTCCAGGGACGAGTGAGTAATTAATGATTGTAACGTTGACGAAATTGATGTATAGCAGATAACAATACGCAGTGGAAACTTAATAAGAACGTTGTCAGTGGACGGGTAACAATTAAACAAAGTTTATTGAAAATCAACACCATGAAATAATCAAATAAAATAGGAAAACTGGCTTAAATATCTTAAAACTAGTATGAATATCAGATTAACCACAAAATGTTAACTGGACACACTTATCCATAAAATAAAGCTAAAAAGACATACTCTTCTTTCTTTAAAATTAATTTCACCTTAGAATTAAATCACAACCTTATCACAGTTTACTGCAAAATAACCTTATGTTTGTATTACAACACAAAACAGCTAGCTAAACTAGTGACCTCTATTAAATTCAAATAAAGAAGGATTCTATCCTTATAACCAGTAAATACGAACACAAATAAATGCACATATCCATCTATATATATACAGGGTGTTTCAAAATTATGTACAATAAATTTAGTGACATATTCTTCAAGTCAAAAGAAGAAGAAAATGTTCTATAGCACTTTGTCTGGAAACGATTTATTTACGCGATACAGCCAACTGAACCCGTGGCTCCAAATTACAGGAATTGTTCAAAGTGCCCGCCACCAGCTCGCACGCACGCTTCGGCTCGTTGCATGAGCGACCGTCTGATGTCATTCAAGAGTTCGTCGCTAGCATTACGAACGGTTTGGCATGCATTTTCAATTCGTTGTCGCAGATCCATAATGTTAGGAACTTCTGTGCTGTAGACGATCGTTTTCACATGACCCCACAGAAAAAAGTCCAAGGGATTAAGGTCGGGTGATCTTGCAGGCCAGGCTACCAGTCCACCTCGACCTATCCACGCAGCATTAAGGTTTGCTCGCACAGCATGGCTGAAATGTGCTGGAGCGCCATCATGCATGAACCACATGTTAGATCTTATCAAAGGAGGAACATCTTCCAGTAATTCTGGGCAATGCATTCTGCAGAAACAAAAGTTACGTTCGCCCAGTCAATCGTGGCGGCAACACATAAGGGCCAATTAAGTTATTTCCGACAATTCCACACCAAATGTTCACGGAGAAACGCTCTTGGTGCGCTCGAGCTCTGGTAACAGGCGGGTTAGCATCTGCCCAATGGTGCTGGTTGTGAAAATTTACGATTCCTGTCCAGGTGAAGGTTGCTTCATCCGTGAAAAGTATCTGGCTGAGACAACTAGGGTCTGCAGCATGACGACATTGTATCCATTGGCAAAATCGTTGTCGGTGTTGATAGTCCGTTGGATTCAGTGCCTGAAACAGTTGCAGGTGGTATGGATGCAAAAGCTGACGGTGAAGAATGCGCCAAACAGATGAGTGCGGAATGTGTACCAAGGAAGAAATACGACGGGTGCTTGTCTGTGGTTCATCATGCATGATGTCAATTATCACATCCTCCTCATCCGGAGAATGTGCTACAGGCCGCCCTTGTCCTGTTTGACGGCCAAAGGATCCACGCTCCTTCAAACGTCTGTCGACAGATACAAATGTTCGGTTATTTGGCAAACGTCTATTCGGAAAGCGTTCTTGGTAGAGTCTTCTTGCTTCCACAGCATTTCCGTCCGAAAGACCATACATTAGGTGCATGTCAGTGTATTCAGCACTGGAATACGTGTACATGACTTTTTTTACGTAAATCGTTATGCGTATGTCAAAGCACGCAAACGTTCTGAAATTGATATTCCTAGTGGATGTACAGATGTGAAACTACAGTAATGGAAACAACCGTACACAACTAATGGAACAACCCTAAAGTAGGTTTAACTGGAACAAACCACTCAACCTAGTGGTGTTGGGTCGAAACGCTGGAACTGCTAAAATATCGTCTGCTAACTACCGTGCTTCCCTACTGTATGATATTGGATTACTCGCAAACAAATCGTTTCCAGACAAAGTGCTATAGAGCATTTTCGTCTTCCTTTGACCTGAAGAATATGTCACTAAATTTATTGTACATAATTTTTAAACACTCTGTATAAAGAAGGATGTTTGTTTGTTTGTGAGTTTGTTTGTGGGTTTGTTTGTTTGTTTGTTTTTTATAAAAATCTACAGTTTTATTCAGTTCTTGATAAAATTTCGCATACATGACCTTCAAAGCATGAGGAAGGTCACTGTCTACCTCAGATTTCGAAAAAATAATTATTATTGATAAAAAATCGATATTCATGGTTATCGCAGGGCATCTAATGAGAAATGTCTCATGACCAACAATGCAAGAAAAAGTTTTTTCAACAATGGTATCAACACGCAATTCACAAACACTCTGCTCGGACCAACAATATATATCTCATGACCAACAATTCAAATAAAAGTTTGTGCAACAATAGGTATCAACAATGGTGTCAACACGCAATGCACCAACACTATGCAAGGATCAACAATATATGTCTCATGACCAACAATGCAAGGCAAAGTTTGTGCAATATAGAATTGAATGCATAGAATTCCTGTTATTCAGGCTTTTCTTAGAAAAGAGAATTCTTAGTACTGAAGAATTTCTTGAAAATCTTTAAAAATGATCAGTAACTGGAGATAATGAGTTAGCAGACTATTGAGAAAGAGTGAACGACGATAGAGGAAGCACTCCTTTAGCTCCGTGCTGTATTGAGCAAATGGTAAGCAAGTAAATAGAAGAATCGGCTACCACTAGACTACACAAAGTGATGAATGGTCAATTTTTGCCTCAAGACATCGAAAGAAGAAAAGAAATTGCAACAACATCAAGTGTACATCTAAAGTAAGATTACGTGAGTAAAAAATTATTTAGACTAGAAAGCATACTTGGAGAGGTCCATCCATTGTGAGCCTTAAAAAAATTTTTTTCGGTAAATCAAGTCTCGATATATCACCTGGAATGGATTTTTTCAGTGAAGAGGTAAATTCCTGTCTTTCGGATTTTTCTTAGAATGGATAGTCCCTTCGCTCTATATTGTAGTGATTGAGTTATTATTTAACCAATTTGGAGGTTTAATTTAGCTTTTTGAGGTTCTTCTGTTTACCTACAAGCGTAATTATCCCGGGCAACGCCGGGTTCTCTGCTAGTGCATATATATAAACATACGAGGGCGTTTTGAAAAGTAATGCCTCCATGGCTGTAATTTTTTTATTTGTTAACCGATTTTCAAAATTCTTTTTGTATCTTACACTTACATTTGTCCACTATTCACTTTTCGACATAGTCCCCATCCCTTTCCACGCATTGCGCCAACGCGTGACTAGTTGGGTGAACCCGTCGGAGAGGAATTCCGGAGTTGCTGTCGATACAAGGATTGAATGGCAGTTTGGACCCTCTTCTGGAGTACGATAACGTCCGCCCGCACACGAGTCGCCACACACTAGAGGCGATGCAGCCCCTACAGTTCAAAGATGAAAGACTTTGCTCATTGCCACTTTCACCGCTTCCCACAGAAGAAAGGCCCCCTTAAGGGACATGATTTGGTTCTGACGGCGAGGCAAACGCTGCCATTCAATCCTTGTGTCGACAACAACACCGAAATTCCTCTGCGACGGGTTCACCCAACTAGTCATGCGTTGGCGCAATGCGTGGAAAGGGAGTGGGGACTATGTCGAGAAGTGAATAGTGGACAAATGTGAGTATAAGATACAAAAAGAATTTTGAAAATCGGTTAACAAATAAAAAAGTTACAGCCATGGAGGCATTACTTTTCAAAACGCCCTCGTATAAATGTATAAGCAACCAGATAATATATGTAAAAATATATAATTAGGAATATAAATAGGGAGTGGCACTTTAGACACTTTGGCCACCTAATTAAGTCACTAACACTCCGCTTATATCGTAGATAAGCGATTCACAAAATTCCAATAAGCAAGTCCTAAATAACGCTAAGAGTCAAAGTTCGTGAGAGTAAGTTCTGAATCCTTAAATGGTAACGCTAACACTAAACTCTCATATTCATTCTCTTTACAATGATTCAGCATAGACCACACCACAATATCAAATTAATAATCTAAGTCACTAAAAGTAAAGAGTTCAGTCCAGTCCGGTAACACCAATTGAGTTAAGCGGGGGAACGTCTAAAATTTCCCTTCCACTGGAGCAATAGAAAGAACATGTGTTAAACTCATAATAAATGTTACGCATGAAATAAATTTGCACATCGTGTCGGGGAATCAGGAAATAAGGCAATATTCGAGACCGATGCGGATACTTTTAACGCAGTGGCGTCCGGGTTAATGCAAATCCCAGCCCTCTCTCAAAATAGGCTGACTTACCATATGGCCACGTCCGCGAATCAAAGTTTGGCAACGAAGCTCGATAAACGAGCGTCTTACTAGCACGGCATTAACGCCTACTAAAAATTTCACACTTACAAGTGTTGAAGTCCATTCGGTTATTGTTCGTCTCACCGCACATGGAGGAACACACTCAAGCGGCTGAAGGCACGGAGCGCTATCTTTGCAAGTCGTTTGCCACGTCGACTAAACCTCCGCTGACTAAGCTTCACTGCCTGGCTCGCTCGCCGCCCCGTTCTGCTCTCTACGCTGTGAAGGATCAGCCGTCGGCGGATGCCGTCGCTTCTCGGGCTCGTCCTCCTTATCGCTGGCGTAGAGCATTCGTCTCGGTGAACGGTATTGCGGTGCCGAATTCTTTGGGCGAGTCCCCCTCCTCCTCCTAGCTCTTCTACATCGAGTCTCTCCTTTCTCTCCTCTAGCGGAAGTCAATCCGGCATCGAATTCCCGCTCTTTGAATTCATTGGCTCCTGCCTGTTGATGATAATCCCGGCGCTCATTACGTAGCTTCGCCCTCGCACTCGAAGGATAGATAATCCGAGAGCGAAAGCAGACTCTTGCGTCATCGGAATTCTGGCTATTATTCGAATTCCGTGACAATAATCAGGTGTATGAGCATATTAGGATTATGGATTTTAACGAAGGCATTAAGGGTAGGTAAGGGGTAAGTTGGGAGAAATAAGATGGCGGAGTTGTTTAAAACGGAAGGATTTGTTAATAACAGAGATAATTATTCTATAATTTTTAGGGGTGGGATCGGAAGGTAAGAGGGTAAAATTGTTAAAAAAGAGAAATCGCAAACCTTGGAGATATAGACAGAGCAATATAGGATGACGGACACGTTTCCTTTATCAGCTTTGACAATCAGGGCTTCGGCATCAGATAGCTTCTTTTTCACAGATAAAGCAGTGGTAGAATCGCTGACTTGTTGTTGAGGTAGGCTGGAGGCTAGAACATCATTGTGGGATTCCCGAATGAGATGTCCGGCGATGGCACGAGCTGGAGGCAGGAAGGATATAGCAAGAGAAGTTCTTCGTCATTTTAGAAATGGGTCGAGGTAAGATTGATAACGTTGGTATGGAAGTTGAAATCTTGTGGAAGAGTGAAGGAACGCTTGGGAAAAAGTGGGCGACGGAGATCATCTACTTTTTGTATAAGGTTAGGAACTTGTGTTCTCTAAATGATTTTAGTGTGACTTCATCATGATCAATTAGCGGCATAAGAATATCCGGGGGGGGGGGGGGGATAATTGATAAGACTTGTAGGTGAAGCCTAAAGACGTTTTCAATATGGCGTTGGTTCTTTGAATATAGGATGGAGTGGCACAAGTTACCCAAGTTCGTATGCAAGCAGTTTTCGCAGCTCGGATGATTGCACGAGCGTACTTCGGTTCGAGGCGTTCACGGGGACAAATACTGTTGAACTATATGTTTTGGATAGTGGTGGCGAGTATCGAGTGTGGAACATCTTATAGAGAGGAAGGTAAGATCGTTAAATTGGGATTCCTTAGTATTGCTTCAAGCAATGAAAAACTCTAGCAATTCGCCGTCCGATTTAAAGAACATTGACCTTTTACCAGAAGGAAAATGGCAAATCCCATTATGCCAACCACCTCGCCATTACTGGACACGCACTCAAGAAACATGAAGATGTGATGTCCATTCTTCAATTTTGTAATGACCTTTCAACCCGCAATTCTGGAATCCATAGAAATTTTTAAAGCCAAGAACCCCTCTCCAGACTTCCTCCTTAACTGTCAAACCGACATTTTTGTGTTAGGATTCAGTCTCAGGTTTACTGAAATACAATACTTTATTTTTATTTTTTAACATTTGCATTTTTTAATTTGTATTTTCATTTTTTTCACACTTTTTATGTATCAACTATTTTTTATTCAATTATGCCGTTTTACATTTATAAGTTTTAATGTTCTATATTATTCAGTCATTTGTTATCCAGTCGTTATATTTTCTGATTTCATTCAGTTGTTTATTTTTACCTTTTGATGTACCCAGTCTCTTCTATTCTTTCAATGTATTCTTATCCGATCAATGTAGAAGTATTATGTTTATTTCCCGTCTAACTTAATTCAGTCATCTTTCATTGTACTAAAACTATTTTACTCAATGCCTTTGCCCTCATTCGTTGTGTTTTATCCAATCAAATTATTCCACTGTACCATATGTCTATATATAATGCCCAGAAGCCTCTTGTGTGTATCATTGTTAAAGCCGGGAATAAAAGGTAAAATCAGTCGGAAACTCTATTCTCCTGTTATTGTATTGCAAAGCCTCTATCAATTTCATTGCTAGAAGTGATACTAAGAAATCCCAATTTAACGATCTTACCTTCCTCATCTATAAAACGTTCCACACAAACAGGAAACTCGCTACTTCTATCCAGAGCATGTGCTTCAACCGTATTTGTCTCCGTGAACGCCTCGTACAGAAGTACACCCGTGTTATTATCCATAACAGATCGACCTCGGCCCAAGCTGCAAAATCTTTATAATTAAAGTTCCATTTTGATATGGCCATAAAAAAATCTACTGGACCAAAAGCTATAATACTTGATAATATTATACAAGAGGGCATGGGAAGTTCATACCCACCAAAAAAAAATAGTTCAAAAGGTCACCACCACCCAAAAATGGCGCTCTATGCAATATTCGTATACTAAATTAGACGCGAAGACACAGGTTAACAAACAAGTCTTTAATCGTTACTAAAATTAGTTACATGTCGAATGTGGCCTCCACCATTTACTGAAAGCAGGTTACACCGGATTACTGCTTTCTCAACTGTAGCTCTTAGCATATCAGGAGGAATGTTGCGCACCTGTCGGCGTATCGCATCTTTCAGTTCCGCCAAATTCCTGACGTTATCACCATAAACAGTGGCTTTGAGGTAACCCCAGAGACAGAAGTCACAGGGGTTGATATCTGGTGACCGGGGTGGCCAAGAAAGGGGGGAGTTTCGGTTTATAATCCGTTCATCTGTGAAATGTTGCTGAAGTAACTGTTTGACACATGTACCAATATGAGGTGGAGCGCTATCCTGCATAAAAATCGTTGTGTCTAAAATGCCACGTTGCTGAAGTTCTGGTATCACAAAACTTCTTAGCATCGACGCCATGAGAGCAGCAGTCACAGTGCATTTCACGAGTCCATCTCTCGACTGCTCTTCAAAAAAATACGGTCCAATTATATCATTTGCTGTCATCCCACACCACACGATTACTTTAAGAGAATGCAATGGAATTTGGTGGAGAACATGAGGGGGACTGGTGGCCCAAATCCTGCTGTTATGGGTGTTGACATCCCCATTCAGGTAAAAAGGGCCTCGTCCGTCCACAAAATGTTCCATGGCCAATGCTCGTCCACCTCCATCCGTGCAAGGAATTACAATGCGAAGGTTTCTCTACGAGGAAGATCGTTAGGTTCGAGTAGTTGGACAAGGTGGATTTTGTATGGGTAGTACCGCAGCATTTTACGTACGCTCTTGTACACCGTACTCAGTGCTAAGTCTATTCGACGTGCAAAAGCACTTACGCTGCACGCCGCTTGTGAGGTTTCCATTTTTGCCTACTCTACGGCTACTGAAACAGTGTCGTGTATTTTTACTAACGAACAGAGTGGAGACAAGGAACAGACAAGGAACAGAGTGGAGACAAGGTAATGCGAATTATAAATTTAATTAATTGAATTTAATTTATTAACAAGATTCAGCAGAGTTTGCAAGTAATTCATGAAAATTAATAAGTGAATATTAAGTCAGTCCAAGGTATCTTCATCCAAGGAGGCCGGTAAGTTT
The DNA here is from genome assembly GCA_023313115.1 of Rhysida immarginata. Taxonomy (NCBI): domain Eukaryota; kingdom Metazoa; phylum Arthropoda; class Chilopoda; order Scolopendromorpha; family Scolopendridae; genus Rhysida; species Rhysida immarginata. The sequence goes on from JAHWFO010007108.1 coordinate 224,184, forward strand.
TCCATTGACATCGGGTTTTTACATCCAGTATCCTTGATCAAGGTATGTCTTGTATTTTCCGAGATGTAGCGATGCAATGCTTCCGTCTTGTCCAGATCCTTGGTGAGGTGAAATGCCTGGGCTGCAATGGGTGCCGCGACGAAAGTGAGCGGCGACCTAAACAGGTTTGATGACCGAGGAGTTTGAGCTGCTAAGAATAAAATTAATATTAGTGAAAGCCAGTAGCTCATAACATGCTAGATCTAAATTCATATATCTAATCAAATAGTTCAATTTCACACAATACCGGACAACGCGGTGCTGATGTCCAAGCGCGGACAATCCGCAGGGCGCCCCGCGAAATAGCCGGCTGGAGATGATGACCCTAGTGCTGTCTTGCGGTATTCGCTGCTCCTCGGGGCTGCTATTGGATGCGTATCATGCAAGGACTCCTGCCCTTGCTGTTGAATTATTGTTGTTCGGGATGCTGACCCTTCAGCGGTCGTACGGATCGGCACGGGGCTCCTCAATGCCAGGGGTGAATCGACCTCGCACCTTGTTCGGACAGGACTGGCGAACGCTCCGTCCAATTTACGCTGTACGTCGTGCGTAGAGCTACTTGGAGTGAAGCCAGGTATCTGCTCGGGTCGGTGCTCCTGTTGATGACGGTCGGCGGGCTGTGTGCGCTTGCCTCCGCACTTTACGCTTTGGTTCCAATCAACGACTCGACGGCCTCGTGCGTTCGTACTCCTCCCTCTCATAGGCGGCGGGACTTTCCGGGCGTAGTGGCTGGCGTGGGTCGGTCGTTCGGCTTGGATAGGCGTCCTCTTTTCCTCGTGTAGGTTTCCGGCTTTAAACACCCTTGATCCAACTTGATGCCGGGTTTGGTGCAGAGACGGCGGCAGCGGCTGCCTTCTTCCGTCGGGCGATTGTGGCTCGGCGCGGCGACTTCTATTAACGGAGCAATGGTTATGAATAAAGTTCTTATTGCTAGTTTCGTTACTTGTAATTAGTCCTCCGTGCCTCGATGACTCGCGACCTTTCCTCCGGAATTTGCTGGAGCATCGCCTAAGGTCTGGTCCGCCACAATGGCTGTTGGAGCTAAGGCAGATGGTGATGCCTCAGCAGACGCCTAAACTAAGATCTTAAATTTCTAGGCGTCTAGGCGCACATGCCGAAAGTGTCTAGCAGTCCGATTAGGGACTGCGCAACTTTATAAACGCCTCAAAAACGAGGCCCGTCCGCTACCGACGAAGTATCAAAAGGCCATCGGAAAAGTGAGATGGAAAGTCTGGTCTCCTCCGATGACCTCGCATAAACACTTAGATGTTGCATAGCGTTTCTTAAACGAAGACGGACCTAGCTTTGACCATTCAATAAGGAGAAAAAATCGGAGTTGAATGGCCACTTTCCTCCATACAGCTGTGAGTGATGGAGGTGTACCTAGCGATCGACTTACACGGGCCAGCCAAAGTTCTTTATTAATGAAGGCAATCGCCAGAGCTAGGTCCGGTTTCAATACCTCGCCGGTGGAATCGTTAATGAAGAAGCGCACAGACTGATACGAAAGCTGTACCAGCCCGTAATGCTGCTTCAAACGATCCCATATAGACTTCGCAAACGGGCACTCGTAAAAAATGTGGCTGACCGACTCGTCAACACCGCAGAACAGACATCCAGCAGACCCGACCACTCTCCACTGATGGAGTCGTGTAAGAGAGTGGAATCCGTGATGCAACAGTCGCCATTGGTAATTGAATAATGTTCGCTCGAAGGCAAAGGATTTCAGCAGCTTTAGGACTGCTGCCCACGGATAATCAGGAAAAAACTTGAAGATGGTGGTTGTTTCTCCTGAGTCGGACTGCTGGAAGAACCACGATAGGCGTAATGAGCCCCACTCCTGTGGATCCAGACGGCGCAGCATAGGGAGAAATGTCACAATGTCCAGGGAAAAAGTCATATATAGGTGTGGTTGTCGATGATAGGTAACCACTGGCAACAAGGGTGGTAGTGGAAGCCTATTCACCTTGAAGAAGACACGTAGATGCGAAAACACAAAATTCGCCCACATGGGGGGAGAAAAAAGGAATACCCGTATCATTGCAGCCAGTCTGGCCGCAACAAGATAACGTTTGATGTCGGGTAAACCTAAGCCGCCTCTGTCGAAGGGGGTAAAGATAAAAGAGGCCCGCAGTGGATGACGACGCTGAGCCGACATTCCCCACACGCAGTTCACCATCGCACTACGCAACCTCTGAAGGTCTTTGCATGAAGGCAAGGTGAATAGGCATTTCGACGTTAACACAGGAAGCACATGCGTCTTTATAAACCTCACCTTGACGAACATTGAAGTTGGAAAGCGAAAACTTCTGTCAAGGCGAGTGATGCACTTTTCAACCACTTGTTGCCAGTGCATAGAGTCCATAATCGGTAGGAAAGAGAAGACGTATCCTAGTACTACGATTCGGTCACACCATGTTATTGGGAAATTTTTAAGATAGTCCACAGTCCAGTTCCCAATAGCAATACCTTTAGACTTGACGAGGTTGATGGAACTCCCCGTCGAAGTACTAAAGCGGTCAAAAGTCTCTTTATAGATGCTCAAGGAATATGCATCAGACGCAAAAAGCACTACGTCATCTGCATAAGCCAGCGTCCTGATGTTTATGGATGCGGCTGGCAAATCATATCCTCGAACATCTTGGTGGCGATTCAAAAACTGAAGTAATGGTTCCAGATAAAAAATGTACAGGAGGGGGGATAATGGACACCCCTGCCTGACACCTTTTAAGAGTTCGAAGGTGGAAGATGTGGAACCATTAATCGCCACGCATGATGTGGCCGAATCGTAGAGAGCGGAGATCATCGTAGCAAAAGCCCGAAGACGAAGATGACGAAACACTTTGAAGAGAAATAAGTGATTCACTTTGTCAAATGCCTTTTCTTGGTCAAGGCTTAACACAGCTAGAGTTTGACGGCGTGCACAGGCTTCCTCCATCACGCACCGAATGGTGATTAAATTGTCCGACATCCTGCGAGATGGAATGGAGCAGGATTGTCCGGGGTTGATGAACTCGTCAGCATAGATTTTAAGTCTTGAGTGGAAGACGCCAGTGAAGACCTTATAATCCGTGTTGAGAAGGGTTATAGGCCTCCACTGGGTGACGAGCTCTGGATTCGGCACTTTAGGGAGCAGGATGATTTTCCCCTTAGTGAACTCTGCGGTGATGGAGGAAGGATCTTTGATGATGGAATTCAGCACTTGAACCAAGAAAGGGCCAAGAAGTTTCCATGTCGCATTGTAGAAAGAGTATGGAATGCCATCCATACCCGGGCTGGACTGATGACGGCCGTCCGCTGACAGGAACTTCTTGACTTCGTCTTCGGTGAAGGGGCGTGTAATGAAGGCATCGGAATCCTCTGAAAAAGGTCGCAGTGACTCAATCCAATTGTCCGTGGCATCTGATGGGAAGATTGGGTTACTAAAGGCAGACGAAAAGTGGGAGTGGAAGGCTGATAAGATGTCGGAATCAGCATCCACTTCCCTACCTTCCACAACCAAACGGCGACATTTCTTGATGTTGGCTCGACGTCTCTCCTCAGCAAATACGGCCGATGACATATTTCTGACGTCAGCCGCCCAGGTGAGTTTGGCTCTGAGCGCTGCGCCAGATGCTTTTCGGATCATCAGAGCGTTGATTTCGCTCTTCACCTGACGAATATCGGCCGCAAACTCCTCCTTAGGGGTGGAATTTCGGAGGAGCCGGAGGATTTCTTGGAGCATAAGGAGATGACGACGGCGGCGCCTCGCCGCATCAATCCCAATCTTCCTAAAAAATCGTTTGATTTTGTCTTTGAACACAAGCCACGAAGCAAGAGTAGGAGACACATTGTGGAGATGTTTTTCCACAAACTGAACAAACATTCCCCAGTATTCCTTGTCGTCGAGCAGAGAAACGTTCAGGAACCAGTTTTTATTTGAAGCACTGCCTGCGGCACAGGCTGAAGATGGAGGTTTCCATGACCACATGATGGCACTGTGGTCAGAAAAAGAACACGGAATAACCTCCATCTGTCCAGGTGAGCCAGCAAAAGCATTATCGATCAAAAATAAGTCTAGTCTCGATGATATAAGGGGTCCTTGATGGTAAGTGAACCCCGGATGATTTGTCAGTGACTGGTGTGTCCATAGATCGAATAATGCATTTTGCTGACATAAATGATGCACATGTCCAGACGAAAAGTTGTTATCATCGTCTGGATGGCAGTTGAGGTCGCCAGCAATCACCACAGGCACAGCACAACACAAATAAAAGTTCAGATCGTCGAAGAAAGTCTGTTTCTCTGCTCTTCTGCATGGCGCATACACATTAAGCAATCGGAAAGACACACCTGATGTTGAAATGTCTAACGAAATTACTCTGCACTCGCAGTCAAAAACACAGTTCGACACCTGAAGGGAAGGGTTAAAGATGATGGTAACCACCCCTTGTCCAACAGGTGAAGATGAGTTAATAAAGATTTGCGCACTAGGATAATGACTGCGAAGGCCAGGTAGATCGTAACCTTTCTGCGTGGAAGCTAGTTTAACTTCCTGCAGAAGAAGGATATCTGGCCGGTACAGAGCAATAAAAGTTAATAGAACCGATTGCTTAAAATGGGAACCCAGGGAACGTATGTTCAGCGAGATGACCTTCATTCAGAGGATTTAGGTGGAAGAGGCTGACCTAACTTCGATGGAGGCTGGTCCGTCTTGGACGACGAATATGGCTCAGCAGTCCTTCGAAGCGGTGAGCGCGTCCGATGAGAGGAACTGTGGCGGCTACTCACACTGCCGTCCCTCTCGGACGATGACGATGCCTTCTTGCCCCTTCTGCTACGATGACGGGACTTCTTTTTACGGGGAGACTTGCTCTCCGTAGACCCTTCCGGCTGCGCCGATGTGGAGATCGCCGTTGGAGCCGAAGATGACACTGGGAACGCTGCAGGAAGACGGGTGATTCCCACTGGCTGCGACGCTGGTAGAGACGGAGGAGGGAGAGCTGGAAATTCCTCCTCCAAAGGTGTCGAGACATCATCCAATGGGGCGTCGATGTCTTCCTCTGCAGAGACCACATCTTCATCCATCACGATGTCGCTTGATGGCTGAAGCAAAGATGTCTCCTCAGCAACCTCTGAAGACGGAGGGAATGATGATGGCGCCTGCTCGTCTTCAGCTGGTAGAGGAGGCAAAGATGGCTCGTCTTCAGTTGGTAGAGGAGGCAAAGATGGCTCCGGTGAAGCGGCCCGCGACGTACGAGGAGAAGGTACAGGCCGGGCCGATCGTTGTTGCTCTGCATCTTGCTCAACTGATGTCATCTTCGGCGACGGACGAGGCGTTGACGTCACTGCTGCGGTACTGCCGTCCATCTTCTCCGGGCAACGATGGTTCCTGCCCACCAAGCGTGAACATTTGGCACACTTTTTCAGGAGAGGGCAATCTCTCCTGACATGAGAAGATTTTTTGCAGTACCAACAGCACTGCCTCATCCCCTTATAGTACACGAAGACACGTTCTCCGTGTAAAATAAGGGAATCTGGAATGTCCTTATCCAGCCTCATATCGAAATAAATGTCGCCATTCTGGAGCCGGGGAGTATCTGCGTGCTCAGGGCGGTAGATACCGAGCACTTCCCCGAACTCTGACATAAAATTTCGAATATAAGCCGTGGATAACAACGGCGAAATTCCCCTGACGTAGACTGTGAGGTGGCCAGGGTCCGCGTGATAGAAGCTGACGGTGGTGTTGCCAACTTTCACGCACTCCACATCGACGATGCGATCTGCGATAGCGCTTGATTTGCAGAGCATTCTCAACTCCGTAGAGGAGAGTCTCTGCAACACCAAGATGGAAGGGTCATCAGAAGCTAAAATCGGCGGTACACCAGATTTGGCGTACAGCGCCTTCATGAACGGGGCGACGGGGAAGGGCCCGTCCGCCATCAACATGACCATGCGATCCATGGTCGAAAAGATAAAGTCACAAAGAGTTCGGTGGGGGGGGGGGGGGGAAACCTCCCCCGGGGTCCCCGGGGGGAGGGCCACTAAGAGTCACAAGTTATTCACGCAGTTGGATGGTATTTAACTGCGTGAATAAACCTAAGTCCAAAAACCAAAGTCACAAAACACACTCACTATTAGGCTGGCTTCGTATCTTAGACGTTCCTAATCCGAGGAGAAGTAATTGCCGTCCGAGGATCTTCTCTTTTGCCTCGCCTTTTATCCGGGGTTGGAGGATTCTGAGCCGAGATTGCGCATATCGCCCTCCAATCCCGATGCTCAGATTTCTCGATCCTCCTCCAATCCCGCGGCCTCAGGTTTACTCTACCTGACGGGGTCCGTCTATTACCGACGGGGGTGTTTTTCTTCTTGTCATCTTTTTTCCTCGTCAAATCTTTGAAATAATGTTTTTTAACATTTTTCCTCTGGCGAGGATTTGACAAACAGCCTCCGCGGTTGCCTCAGAGACGGGTTTCCTCCCTCGGCCAGGTGCTACCGATAACAAACCTGTGGCTGCAAACTTTGTCGTCATTTTCTTCAAACTCTGCGGTGTCATTGGCCCCCAACGTACATGTATTCGTCGAACGGTACGATAATGTTGCAAAGCCTGCCGTATATTGCAATTGCATTCATAATAACATTTAACCAGTAACGCACGGTCTTGCATGGTAACAGGCATCGTCGACTAGTAACAAATGAGGCGTACTGACAACGAGGCTCCCTTTCTTATTTCTGAAAACCAAATGACTTGTAAAGCGCATGTGTATAAACCACATTGTTAACCTGAGTCTTCGTGTCTAATTTCGTATACGAATATTGCATAGAGCGTCATTCCATGCTGGTGGTGACCTTTTGAACTAATATTTTTTGGTGGATATGAACTTTCCATGCCCTCTTGTATAATATTACCAAGTATTTTAGCTTTTGGTCCAGTAGTTTTTTTTATGGCCATGTCAAAATGGAACTTTAATTATAAAGACCTTGTATATCAAACAAATCGTAATGACGAGATAGAAGCGGATATAAATTACTATTTTCGCCAATTAATAAATATGGTTCCGGGAATGAACCATTTTGAAAATGGTTGAAATCGAAAGAGTGCTCTAATGGTACCCTTATGACACCCTCACGTATTTTCAATGGTAAGATATGGCATGTAATATATCAAACAAATTGGGATGATATGTCATGAATGAATATAACGTAAAATTAATGATAGTCGAAATTGGTTTCAAGGAACCTGGTTTAGTGGAACCACTATAGTTCAGTGGAACTTTCAATGCTAAAATATGGCATGTAATACAGGGTTATTCAAAATGAATCATCCGATTTCAAAATGCTATATTTTCAAAAATAAACGACACAGAATGATAAGTAAAACATGAATACAAAGGGAAAATATGAAAGTTTTTTTTACAAGTGTTCAGTATAACTTCCTTTTGTTACACGTATAATGTCAAGACGGTATGTAAATTCCTGCCAAACACGTTGTAATGTGTCACTGGTAATTGAATGTACAGCAGCAGTAATCCTTTGTTTAATTTCGCATAAATTCGTGGATAATGGTGGCATATAAACTTTATCTTTTACAAATCCCCAAAGGAAGACATCGCAATGGGGTCATATCAGGAGACGTAGGTGGCGAGCTATGTAACAGTCGATTTCTTTGGGCTTCGTATAAGTGTCTCTCACTCTATCAAGATTTTCCGCAGAAAAGCCTGGTCACCCTCCACTTTTCCCTTTACATAGACATGCACTGGTCTCAAACTGATGACACCATCTTCGAATACTCTGAGCCGTACGCGGATTAATTCGGTACTTTCTACGAAATTCATGCTCAAAGGTGATTACTGGTCCACATCGCACAAACGAGAACACGCAAAAGGATTTCATTATCACTTCTGCGGCCGCAAAACCCTGTCAAACGGCTTTCGTGAAATAGCTTCACGAAAAATACATGGGCGCCATCTAGTGTTCACAATATAAAACTTAGATACTTACCTTTGTATTCATCTATTACTTATTCATCTAGTGTCATTTATTTTCGAAAATATGGATTTTTGAAATCGGATGATTCATTTTGAATAACCCTGTATATCAAACGACTTGGAATGATGTGTCATGTATGAATATAACGTAAAATTAATGATAGTCGAAATTGGTTTCAAGGAACCTGGTTTAATGGAACCGCTATGGTTCATTGGAACTTTCAATGCTAAAATATGGCAAGTAATATATCAAACAACTTGGAATGATGTGTCATGAATGAATATAACCGTAAAATTAATTCCACAACCATCAAATCTCAACTGGACTATACTATTCATCAGGAATAGTGTCAGATTCCTAGCATCACCTTTCAACATCTCGTGGAGTCAATGCCAAGAATTGCCGCAGTATTGAAAACAAAAAGTGCCCAACAAAGTACTGATGAATTGGTCATAATAATTTGGCCAATCAACCATCAATAACGATATTAATACGAAGACGAATGAAAAAGTTTCTAAAATGGCAATGACAAATAAATCTTAAAGAAAAAAATCATTAGATGGTCTGTGAGGGGTTTTTGATGGTTCGCCTACCTCATAAATAAATCTTGTTTTATTTTCTTCTACAACATATTCCTCTCGAAGCGCAACATGTGTTCTCAAGCATCTCAATTTCCTCCTGGAAGTGGCTTTATTCTAGGACCCTAGAATGACTGTTTACAGTATTCACTACTACTTCACTCGATCGACATCTCTTTCCAGCTAAAAATGTTTTCTACTTTTGGCAACTGGTGAAAATCAGAGAGTATAAACTACTTGAATTCGTAGTTGTATCAATTTTTTCTGACTATTCTAAATGAATGAGCAACTCAGGCGTTTTTTCCTGTAGAGGTTTTTTCAGTTTGTTCCACATTAATTTGCGCAGTAGTTATGGCGAGCAACTATTTCACCTTGTTCAAGATAATCAATTAACTTGATTTATGTTATGTGACTCAAAAAGCAATTCCGCGACCTGGAGTCGAACCAGGGACCACGAGTCTCTAGCTTGTCGCCAACTGGGCTACCGTAGATACTGGTACGGCTAAGTTGTCTCCGAACATTCTAAAGATTTCTAAACAGTCAAAGTGAAATCCAATGATAACGCATGCACCTGGCTTGAAGGGCGGGAATTTACCCCTTCGAAAATCTTCGGTAGCCTAGTTGGTAGACTTTCCTTTCCTTTATCATCTACATTTAATCTTATAATTTGAAGCATAGTTTCAATATTTTCACCATCACTTTATAAGCAAATTTAAAATTCAAATAGAATACCTGCCAAACAAACAAAAAAGCATATAATGTTTGTTTTCAACTCCGCTCCCATTGTTGCCTTAAAAAAGAATTAAAATTAAAGTATTTTATTAGAATAAATGTGAATGTGTGTTTCTGTAAAAAAAGCATTTACTAGAAAAATTGACTGTAGTATGAACTTGTATGATTTCTTATTTTTACGTAATGGGATGTTTTTAAAATTTATTTTGCATGAGAGTTGAGATGTTGTATCTGTGGTAGCATAATGAAGGCAATTGTAGACCATTAGATTTTATAGAGGTAGATCTCGAGTGCACGTTAATTTCTCTCTTCATATTACGCATTTTCTTCTTATTGTATTTTGGACTGGGAAAGTTTTTGGGCGAAGTAAAGCCAGATAGTTGTTAACGTTCCCGGCTAAAACGGGCACTTTGAAAGCCATTTCACGGCAAGAAAGTGGACAATTTGCATATGATTGCCACGGAGGAGACCCATAAAGAATATTTTTTTTCCAAAAATGTCGTTCTCGCGAAATTCGTTTTCCGGGCTTTTATCAAAACCGGTGCCGTTGAGTGGCGCTAGTAAACGTCAACGTGTAAAAGAATTACAGGAAATAGAGTGCGCATGCGCCACGGGACATCGCCGAATTCCAATGCGAGGAAAATGTTTGTATTTTAAATAGACGCCGGGCAGGGAAAAGTCGGAGAGGGAGAGAGAGAGAGAGAGAGAGAGAGAGAGAGAGAGGAGAAAAAAAAAGAAATTGCAAAGGGGAAAGAAACTTTCTTCAAAAGATAAGGAAACGAATTTTATGAAACAATAAAATAGAAACAGAAAAAGACAAAGAAGAAAATAAAATAAAAACTAAAAGATAACTCTAAATAATTTGATAAATAAAGAAACGCTAAACAATTGCTGAGAATTTCCAGGGAACTAAGAAACTTTTTTTCTGACTAAAGTAATAAAACGTGAAACGAAAAACAAAGAGACTCCCAATAAAAAATTTTTCCTACGATAAAACAGAACTAGCTTTAAAAAATAACTGTACTTCAGATATAATAGAAAATGCCTTAAGTTATGATAAAACATATTTGGTTCATATTATATCTCTAACATTTGTTCACCTCTTATATTACCAGCAGAATTGCTATCGTAAATAAAAATTCAAGAAAAAATCGTAAAAAGTTCTATAGAGTTGTTTTGGTTTAAATTGTCATGCAATATTTAAGAAGAAGGAGATGCTTTCATGAAAACTGGTGAAAATCATTATCGTATAACATTGGGATGCTTCAATAAAAATAAATCATTCAAATAAGTTTTATATCTTACTAGCAAAGGTACCCGGCGTTGCCCGGGATAATTACACTTGGATGTAAACAGAACAATCTCAAAAAATTAAATTAAATTTTGCAATATCTTAAAAATAAACACATGAAAATGCTTAGAATTAATACAGTAAAAATTCTTAATGAAAATTCGAAAAAAATCTTTTTAAAGGCTCACAATGGATGGACCGCTCCAATAATTTCTTACTCAGGTAATCTTACTTCAGATGTACACTTGATGTTGTTGCAATTTCCACTCTTCTCTCGTTGTGTTGAAGCAAAATTTGGCCTTTCATCACTTTGGGTAGTCTAGCGGTCGCCAATTCTTCTATTTACTTGCTTCCCATTTGCTCAATACAGCACGGAGCTAAAGGTTTGCTTTCTCTGTCGTCTTTCCACTCTTTCTCAATAGTCTGCTAACTCTTCATTATCTCCAGCTACTGATCATTTTTAAAGATTTTCAAGAAATTGTTAAGTACTAAGAACTCTCTTTTCAAAGAAAAACCTGAATAACAGGAATTCTATGCATTGTTACAAATTGAAACTTATCCATATTGCATCATCATTTTATGTTCATGGTTATAATTCTTGGAAAGATTGCTTTAACATTACATCATCATTCTGTGCTCATTGTTATTGGTGAATTGCGCGTTGATACCATTGTTGATGCGAACACAATGGGCCTATTGTTGCACAAACTTTGCCTTGCATTGTTGGTCATGAGATATATATTGTTGGTTCATGCAGTGTGTTTGTGAATTGCGTGTTGATACCATTGTTGCAAAAACTTTATCTTGCATTGTTGGTCATGCGATATTTCTCATTAATATGCCCTGCTATAACCATGAATATCGATTTTTTATCAATAATTATTATTTTTTCGAAATCTGATGTAGACAGTGACCTTCCTCATGCTTTGAAGGTCATGTATGCGAAATTTCATCAAGATCGGAATAAAACTGTAGATTTGTATAAAAAACGTACAGACCCACCCACAGACAGACCCACAAACATCCTTCTTTATATATATAGATTTCAAGTATACTCTGAAGTAATTGACTTTTATTCTCTTTTTATCATGCAGAATGTTACTTTGAAACTGAAAAGAATAATTTTGTTTTTTAATGGACACTCATATATTATAGACTTCTTCTTATTATTCTTCTTTATAAACTTCAAATGCAATAACTTTACATGGAAAACCTATTAAAAAGGATTTAGGTACTTATTTAATGCTGCAGAATTAATCTTTCAAATTTATCAAAATATGTTCAACTAAATTTGACAAAGAAACTCAAATGTGCAAAATTATAGGCTGAGTCGTACACGATGTGTTTGTCTCTTCAACAATACTGGCGAGTTCAACTGTTATAAACGTACCACGAAAGCTATGAGAATAAAAAATTGCTCATTTATAACTCTTATACTATATGGTCGATCGACCCCCACCATAAACCCGATACCAAGAGCAAATTTCACACAAACTTCGTAATAGGGGGAGACCGAGTTGGCACAATCAACATTGCTTTATTCGTTATAACATAATGCAATATTTCAGCAATGTTGATTATTTATTAATTTTTATATAATACCATGAGCTAAAATAAAATCGGACATTTTGTTTAATGATAATAAACATTATTGCATAACTTTCGAAACAAAGCAAGCTCAATGTAAATTTGATTGAGGACATCATAAATCACATGCTTCTATCAGTCTTCCAGAGAAAAAGATTTGAGATTAGACAGTGACAAAATTACGGGTGAGTCAAATACAAATGGGGATTATACTATGCTACAGTTACAGGATATGATCCACATGAGAGGTGCTCCAATCAATTCTGTCGAACATGTAACAATGTTTCTCCCAGTAATTGCTTGTAAGCCAATGTGATTCTCCATTTAAGATGGTTCGAAATACGGATTTTCTTCAGGTACACAATCGATTTTAGGTGTCCCCATAAGTAAAAATCCATGGGAACCTGTCCTCTTGAATTTCTGGATGAGTTTCGCCACGGTGTCACGGATTATCTGCATTCCGTGAGTTTTCATTGAACATACGCGTTACATGACCATTCGTACTATTTCCAGCCAACAGAATGATGTCGATTCGTTCTTCCTTCGTTAGTGGCATTCCTTTTAATTGTTCACATACTGCAAAAAGAACAATATTAAACAGAGTATAAAAAACCGACTTTGATTAAAATTTTCACTATCGTGTAGCTATAACCAGTCGATATCTTGAAAATTACTGAACCGATTTTGATGAGACTTGAACTCTTCCCTAAGTTGAAAGATACTTAATCCAATAAAAAAAGAATTATTGCAATTCGATTTCTAGTTTCTGAGAAATACTTGGGCAAACATATATACATTCCAAAATAGTACCTATATACGAATCGAATTGATAACCTTTTTTTTTTTTTTTGAAGTCGGTTAAAAATAGCCATTAGTCACTGTTATCCCCATTTGTTTGGAAACTTTTGATTCACCCTATATTAAAAAAAACTGTTCAGATACTGTTTACTTTAGGTGAGAAACCCTATAGCTTAAAATTTCTGTGTCCTAAAAAGGGAAAAGCAGTTTTTAAAACGGAACAGCAGCCAAACGGTGACAGTTATTAAAGTTACTGTTCCAGGAGATTATTGTGAGAGATCAGGAATTTGTTTTGATACGTTTCCTTGTGGACCGATTTTTTTCGGACTGCGCGTAAAGACATTCTTAACGGCCTGCACATTTGGTGTTAAACGATATCCGCCAACTCCTCCGCAACAGTTGACAAAGAAACTCAAAAGTGCAAATTTCTCGTAAAACTATTTTAATGCAGTCGGATTTGATGTCTCGAGAGTGAAATTTTGGCCATTCCAACAGATATTTTTACGAAAGTGGTGGCTAATTTTGCAATCCGATTGCTCAAATGCAATGAGATTATGTCAAATATGTAATATCGGACACGTTATTTGAAATGTCCATGCTTATTTGTTGTCCCGGCATGACACAATTTTTACCTTCCGTGTATAATTACTTCGTCTTATTATAATCATGAATGTTTATGATGATGATAGTTAATTCAGTTTCTAACTCCCTGTTCGATATTATCCTATTAATGTTCTTTGATATTGAAATGTAATGTTTAAGATCGCCAAGTAACTATGGAAAGCTTTGTCAGGCGTTTTCTGAATGAAAACCATTCCAGGGCGAAGGATTGCAAGAGGTAGACAAGATCTTGTTCATCGTCTGTGCCTCCGAGATCATCAAACCTTACCTCCTGAGAATTTTATCATTCGGGTTACATATAAAAAGGTTGCTTGTCCCACCCCATGGCTGGTTCTCTTCAAGAAGTGAGATGAGACATCGAATTGTAGTGAGATATTGGTCGCTAGTTACTGAATTCGATAAATAGCGACCAAAAGATTCATGTGCCGCATAAAATAAACTACCATTTTGATATTTGCGGTGCTCATTTGAAATCATGTGACCAAGTGAAGTCTGAAATGTGTTTCTGCCTTTTGGAATTTGTTTGAAACAAAAATTTGAAAACTGATCATCTTTTTGAATAATCCTGTATTGTTGTAAATAAAGAATGTGTTCACCTCGAGAGGTGCCCGGTTTCAAATGTTTGTTCATTGTATGTTGACTAAGGCATGAAATGCTTCAATTCAATAGAATGTAAGAGCAAATTATAAATAGTAATATCATTATACTATTTTAGGGGAAATGTATATCTTTATTACTGTTCTCTCGTTTTCCATCTCTTTATAGATTTAAAAAAATTACGTTGAATATTGTTTATTAGGAGCTTAAGCAAAAAGCTACTTATAGGAATGCACGCTTGGTCTCTACGATTATCCGGCCGTTCGCCATTTGCACGATAACTGGAAAATGAATAACTTTTTCAAATTCTGTCTTCAGAAATATGACTATCTGGCTTAGCTGTATCAACTTTTCAGGTTTTTTCGTGGACCCCTTCAAATCGAATTCACGTGCTAAAACCAGAAACAAATGAAAGAAAGAGACTGGCAGTGCCTTATTCATTTCGCTGAGCGCTACTGGTGCCAGCGGAAGTGCAGCATTCGCCATGTTACGATTGGCAAAAATCTAAGGCGGCATATATTCTCAATGTAATTTCAGCTGTTTTTGTAGATGATTTCTGGAAGTATTAGTAAGCATAACCTGTTTTCTGATTTTTTTTAAAAAATTTATTGCACTAACTAACGATAACATATACTTTTAATAACTCCAAATAATTGATTCAATGCCTAACGAATTTTTAAAAGACAAATATTTTAAAATTTTAAATTAAAAGAAAAGGAAGAAATAATTCTCAATTCAATAAAATAATCAATTTATTAATCCACATATTGTAATAAGCAATTGTTTGCAATTGTTTCACATCGGCCTCGGTAGCTCAGTGGTTGCGTTATCGCCTCTGATGCCCGAGGACGCGGGGTCGACTCCGGCCGAGGACGAGGAGGATTTTTTCAGGGTTAAAATCCTGAGATCATGCACTTCCTTTGGAAGGGAAGTAAAGATGTTGGTCCCATGTAGTCGTTTGTCGGCTGCACGTTAAAGAACCCTTGCAAGGCAAAATTTGCCGCTCCTATAACCCTGTCCTGAAATGGTCATAGAAGTTGAGAAGGATGCTAATACCAAACAAACCAAACCAAACCGATTGATTCACATGCATTGCCTCGGGCGATCAGCTGTTTCTTGCCAATCGCAATATGGCGGCGCGAAGGCACCACTAGAGGGGAGGTCACTGTTACTCTCTTTCTTTCATTTGTCTCTGGATTATGCCCATGTCAACAATGTTTAAAAGATGAACAGAAAATAACAGTGTATTCATTCTTGACGAATCGATTGTTATAAGACATGCATTATCTTGGTATTTTTTACGGTTACTGCTTTAGCCAGAGACAAATGGATGACGTTTCAGTGCGGAGGCTTTCTTTATAGGAGGCGTTGCCTTGGCGCGGAAAAGTCACGTGATCATCTTAGTCCGAATAACAATGTAACTTTCATTGTTTCCATCTTGGATTTTAATAATCGGCGATTTTTCGTTTGTTGGACTAAGATGGTCAGGTGAATTTTCCGCGCCAGGGCAACATCACCTAAAGAGAAAGCCTGAGCGCGGAAACGTCATACATTGTTAAAACGTCATAAGTAGTCATCTTTAATCGCATTTCTACCAATAATAAGCCCTAAATTATGACTAGGTATGATGATGTAACAATGTAGAAAATTTTCGCGATCAGGCTTTGAGTAGAGGTGGTGTTGGCCAGGGCCTGTCTTTCACGTGGGCTACGTTGTTATATCATCATCAAACGGTCATATATTTAGGGGTTATTATTGATTACGATTAACATTGGCCTTTTGAGTGTGATATAACAACGAAGTAACGATAAATACAGGCTTCGGCACTGAAAAGTCACCTGATCAAAATCCAGTATTTTGCACAGACTAAATGATACCGAATGCGCCTTAGTTGATGTTGCTATGGCAAGCACTAATTTCATCAACCATTGTTGATGCAACATACAAGCACGACCAACCGATTGTTGACGCAAACACGACCGGCTGATTGTTCGCATATGCAAAGAAACAAACAAAAACCAAGTCTATTTTTATATTCCCCTTCAAAAAGTTCCCGGTATATGCTGTGAAATTGAGATAGTGTGTGGGAGCGAGCGAGGCGTCCCCGCATTGTTTACCATTCGCAGATCACGATCGAACGAGTATCGACGTGATTTAAACGGAATGCTGCGGTGCACGGGCAGTCTGTTAACTGCTAGTGTAGAGTAAGCATCGCATTCTGATTTCGCTGCGTAAAATGTCAGTTATGGAACAACGTTCGAATATCAACGATAATCAACAGAGTGGAAGTCTCCAACGTCGCCTCGAAGCAAGAAGTTCTTCCAAGTCTCCAATGTCGTCTTCTTCAAAGTGATGTTGGAGGTTTTCTTCGACTCACAAGGTATCGTGCATTACGAGTTCGTGCCCGAGGGTCGTACAGTAACCAAGGAAATGTACGTTGAGATACTCCGTCGTCTACTGATGCGATTAGACATAAATGTAAGGACAAGTGGGAGCAAAAAAATGGGTGATTTTGCAAGACAATGCCCCAGCGCACAGATCACTTTTGCTGCGCCAGTAGCTAGCAAAACAAGGTGTACCAACGTTGGAACATCCACCGTACTCGCCAGACCTCGCTCCGTGCGATTTCTACCCTTTCCCGACCATAAAAAATGTGATTAAAGGTCTGCGATATCCGCACTCCGCACAAACTGACTTTTTTCTTTGTGCAGAAATAAAAATTAATTCCGGCTACCTCATATATAGATATATAGATTATTAATTTCTATGGTGTTGAGAAACTTATCTCCAATTTTGGATTTTTTCCTTCTTTTTGGTAACATTACACAGCTGTGTGTTAAATTTCAACTTTATATCTTACTTCCAAGTTGCATTTTTAAAACGGGCAAACATACATATATCCATACAAGCACTGTACTTTATATGTATAGAAGATTACATTAAAGTTATATTTTATACATTGATGTATGTGCAAAATAATAATTTATCGAAAATGAATGCTTCGAAATAACTTTCTTAAAATATTGTTTATTACGTTATTCTGTAAAAAATAAAAAAAGTGCATTTTAATTTCTATTATGCTATTCATAATGTCTAGAATATTAATCATGTGCTTTACATAATTGGCATGCAAACGAAAGGGCTTAAATATTTTATGTTATGAGAATTTATGAGAATTTCTTTTGATGAACCTCGCACTCCCGAAATGAACCAGTATTCGATAATATGTGAAGAGACGTTCTAATAGGTATATTTTTCTTAGCTTTCTTATCACATAACTTGGTTTACGTAGAAGATCCAAGAAAGATAGGAGGAGAAGTCCTGTGGGGATTTCGCTTCCGTCCGTCAGGAGAAGCCCCTATCTCTCGTCGCTTTCATCTTCTCTCTATTTCTCTTCCCGGGGGAAATTCCCATCGGCATCACCCACAAGTCAGAGGCAATGTTTGGATGTCAGTGGGGCGAAAATGAATGACCTCTCGATATCATTTGTGAAGGGTTATAATCACAGCATGTGGGCTATAAATCATGACCGATAATGACTCTGTGGCCGAGGGAGAAGGAAGTGGAAAAGGGGGAGGCAAAGGGGGGGATGGGTGGGAAGAGGGATCAGATCGAGGGGAAAGAGATGGGTTCCACAAGAGAAATCAATGACAGCTGTCGTCGAAAAAGATTTAGAGAGCTAAAGGATTGGAACCTGCTCGCAATTGTCGTTCAGCCGACATAACAGCACCTATAAACAACAACAACATGCCTTAAGTGTACATTTGGGGAGGCTTTTAATGGATAATATATAGCATCTACTTTCCCTAAAAAAGCAATTTTAAGCAAAATATATTCAAAAAATATTGTGAAAATTATAAAATCGCCAATTCTAACAACATAATGGATGCTTAAGAAAATATAATGATTCAGTGAAATTTTTAATTTCAATTGCATCTTATAAAATTAAAACAACTTTACGTAATCATAAAATTTCTGTTATACTAAAATACGAGGGCTGCAAATTTAATAGTGATCACAGCAATGTTGAGAGAAATGGTGAAATATGCCCTCCTGATTATATTGGCACATGCAAAACGATTTTCATGTTCCAAACATAAGATAAATACAGGGTCGAGTCACATTAATTATGACTACCTCCTACGTTTGTCTTCGGGGTTGCTCTGCCGAGAAACAATGTCACGTATTGGGAATTGGTTAGGTGACTTTATAAGGTAGATTTCCACTATGTTAAAAACATATCACTCACTGCTGCAATGGGTAAGAAACGTGATTTATCAGATCTAGGAAAAGAGATGAAAATAGGCTTTCGGGCCAAGGGTGGCAGTATATCGTAAACCGCGCAGTTTGTGAACTGTTCTCGTGCGGCTGTAGTTAAAGTTTACCATGACTTGGAAAATGGGACCGTTCAGAAAAAACGGTATGGGAAATGTGGAGCACCACGTGCCATTGATAAGAGAGGTGAACGTCGGCTGTGAAGGTGTGTGAAAGCCAACCGAAGAGCTACAGTGGAACAACTTACCGCTCAACCCAACGAGGGTGCTACCAGACATGTCTCTAAAACCACACTACAGAGGACCCTGCTACGTAAGGGCCTCCGCAGCAGACGAATGGTCACCACACACATGCTGATGAAAGTTCAACGCCAAAACGGCTTCAATTTGCCCAACAGTACAGAAAATGGACCACTTCTGACTGGACCACTTCTCCGCTGAGTCACGGCTGTTGGCGGCTGAGGCGAGAAACCTCCGATAACAAGCATCCTGCAATCACTACTGGACGAATCCAGGCTGGTGGTGGCAGCATCATGGTGTGGGGAGTGTTCCCATAGCATTGTCTGGGCTCACTGATACCTGCAGACGTAACTCTCAAGCGATTGGGTTATTTATCCATAATTGCAGTTCAAGTACACCCATTCATGGCGACTGTCTTCCCAGAGGGGTATGGCACGTTCAGCAAGACAATGTGGTCATACGGCTGCAATTGTTCGGGGGTGGTTTGAGGAACATGACCAAGAGTTCCAAGTACTACCCTGGCCCCCCTAATACCTCAGACCTCAACCCAATCGAGAACTTTTGGGATCACCTCGATCGTCATGTGCGTGCTATGGAACAACCACTGCGTCCCGTTCAGCAGCTATCGGATGCTTTACAGTCTGCAAGACAACAGCTACTAGTAAAAACCTACCAGAATCTTATTGACTCACTCCCACGCCGTCTAGCCGCTGTCCGTGCCGCTAAAGGCGGTTATTCGGGATATTAGCTGGTAGTCATAATAATGTGACTCGACTGTATATTAATGGAGAAAATGGAAGGAAAAATTCCGCGTCCGGATGAGCATAAAAACTGCATTTTATGCTTGGAATTTATACGTACATTAACTCCATTTTAAATTTATTACTTTCTTATAAGTCTTCATCAGCTTTCTGATGGTTTTGCAAGGAAGAGTTCCCAATCTGCGAGCCGGATGCCTGCCTTATTATTGGGCTCCCACCTTAACTGCCTTGTAGTCGTTAGGATACTTGGATACGGCGACAACCTAGTTGAAGAGGCGACAAGCGTGATAATCGTGATCCCTGGTTCGAATTTAAGTCGCGGAATTTTTCCTTCCATTTTCTCCGTTCTGTTTTTAAGTTTACTTATCATTTAAAAGTTTAGGTAAACCAAAAATTAATTCCTTCAAAGAACAGTTCAACTAAGAAATTTAATTTAAACTGTCAAACACGAGTGTTAGTGAAAAAAAAAATAATTCCAATATTAAGTAACTGAGTTTCACTCAATCCATTTAATGTCATGGTTAGTCTTCATTACACAAAGCCAGAAATAAAAATTTCAATTTCAGGCCAATAAACACAAAAAGTGATTAAAAATTCTCGAAATTAAACGGGAAATAAAATGGAAATTTAAAATTTAAATATCCACTCTCAATTTTAATCAGAAAAAAAAATTCAAGTGTCAGACAATAAACCCAAAAAGTTATTAAAAATGCCCATGAAATTCGAAATTAAAAAGAAAAAAATTAAAATATCCATCCACAATATTAAAATTTTATTAATTAACAAACCTGAAACGTTTAAACTAATGTGCGTAAATGCATTAAAAAAAAACAAATAATAAAACACAATACAATGCCAGCGCAATCTTATTTTACAAAACAAACAAACAGGGAGATAAAGAAATTAGAAAAAATTGAAATACAGTAGTCGCCGCTTATTGTAGTCTCGTTTAATGTAATCACTCGGTTTATTGTCGTCACTTTTGCCAAGAACGGAGCGGTTATATACAAGTATACAAAGAAAATCAGCATAGAAAATCAGCCGTTTATTGTAATCAAAACTTCGGTTCATGTCATAAATTTTTTCCCAAACTGAGGCTTCTGTGCATGAATAATGATCTAGGAATTCCGTAGAAATACCGCGAGTTGTAAAATTCAACAGTTCTTCAGCTCTGCAGCATCAAAATGATGTCATGTTGCACTGTGTTACACAAGCAGTGCGATATTAAAACCACGCTGTGTTGGCTTTGCTGCAAACAAGTCGTCTGTGCAAGCTGCCTGTCATGATCGTCTCGTTCGCACAGGAAAACGATCCTACGTCAACGCGTTTTTCCATTAAAAATCGGAAAGAAAATTCTAATCCACCAACATGTAGCGAAATATACGAAAAGCGTTCAGTGTTTTGCAACAAGGAGACCATCATTTCTCGCAAGATTTTAAATGGCATTATGATTATGAGAGCTATATTAATGACCTCCTTATGAGCAAAAGCCGGCAATTGAGAATAAAAGATTTTCTTTAATTACTGTAATGGTATGTACATACTTATTAATCTATTTATTTCTTACTCTCTTATGCTGTCGTGTAACATCGAAATAAAGCGTTATTTACACTATGTGCAATAAAAAGTCTTATTTTTTCCTTCGCTTATAGTAATCACTCGGTTATTGTAATCAAATAGTCTTGGGAGCAAAGTGATTACAATAAGCGGGAACTACTGTATTTAGCGATTAAACGTATACCAGTTCATATAGTCAGGCTTGACGCCTAGTGAGAAGGTCACGCTTTCTCTGACTCGCAGTGTTGGGACTTAATCTAGATAATTATCTTTTATCTTATCTAGATGAAAGATGAAGAGTTTTTATCTTTTATCTTATCTAGATAATCTTTCAATTATATCATCTTTTATCTTTATCTAAGCATAGTTTATCTTATCTATTTCCTAAATTTCTATCAATTTATAAAGGTTGTATTTTAAAAACGTTTCTATAAACTGTAAGGATCTGGTTGACCTTGAACAGGTGAGATATGCAACCAGCTCCGGCATGCATGACTACAGTCCATCCAGCAAAACAAAACCCATGTTAAAACTTAAAAATTAGCCAATCAAACCGATTTAAATCTATCATATACAGCTTTGATTGGCTAATTTTGAATTTCATGACTTTGACATAGTTTTTCTTTCGCTGGATGAACCTTAATGTCATGGCCTCATACATGGCCCTTTCTTTTTAAAGTCACTGAATTTAGCCGACTCGGTGGCCGAGAGCGTTGGTTGGTTGGTTGGTTGGTTGGAATTTTAGGGCGTCGGCTGCTATGGCCATTTTGCGCCCGACAGAAAGTTTAAAAACCAGTTTATGAACCCCATAAAAAAAAGAAATTAGATGAAAACCATTCATAAAAACGTGAATGATAAAGATTAAAAAACAATAAAAAATATGACTATGAGGATTTTAAAATCACTAATAAATTTAAAAACAGACTTTTTTCCCATGGTTCTCCCATAATATGACATATCAATATAGGGCAGTGAAAATCATTAGTGTGTAAAGGGCACTAAATAAAATAAAGTAAAGTAAAACATACGCTTAATGGTCAGATATATACAATGTAAAAACAATAAAAGGATGACTAAATGAATTTAAAAACATGAATAATTTTTAAAAATAGAAACACTTTTTTAAAAATCATAGGGTTGTTCCCCAATAAAAAATCTAGTGAATAATTCAGCCCTAATGAGCGTCGTAAATTAGTGTGTAAAGGGCACTGTATAAGAATATGTTTAATAGTCAGCCTTGCTCCACAGGAGCACAATGGAGCTGGGTCCTTTCTTAATAAATAGCCGTGAGTAAGACGACTGTGACCGAGAGCGTTGAGGCGCAGGTCTTGCCGTTCTCATAACCAGCGAGTCGCGGGTTCGAATCCCGCCGAGGGCATGGATGTTTATGTTTGTCTATTTCACCATCATCCTTTCATCCCAAACAGCTAATCTCCTGGATAAAAGGGGAGATGCTGGCTGAAACTCCATCCAGTCACTGAATTTCACTCTTTCTGCTTATAAGGGCCACTTTTCTTTCACTCAAAATAACTGTCTTGTCTTTTGCGATTCCGCATATAAGAGTATTTTATCATTTCCTCGACTGGGTTCTTATAAGTGGAGTCGATTATACCTCAGAAAATATCTCTAGAAGGTACCTAGTACTTAACCTGGATATGGCCAGGGGGAAACTTAAATTTGAACGCACATTTCACAAAATTCCTCGGTTATTGTGCCAAATTCATGCAGATATTGATATAGAAAATAGACTCATACAATAACTGACAATGCTATTAACTTTTCAAAAGCTTTCAGGCGTTTTCCTGCACCATAATAACAATCATGTGATGTGTTCTTTATTTTATAATCTGAAAATTTTATCTTAATTTGTTAGATACACTGCTTTGCAATGAAATTGCCCCACCCTCAAGGAGTTATCCGAATCAGCCAAAAGTAGGTATACAGCAAGAGATACATCTGGACACACCTTTATTACGTTATGGAGCCAAGACGTGCACTCGTTTGTACAGGGTGTCCCAACGGAAAGCAGCATCAGTGGGTTGTGGCACCACCTCTAGCAGCGATGCATTGTTCCAGCCGCTGGGTAGGTGATGATACAGGTAGCGAATGTCATCTTGGGGTACGTCTGCCCTGGTGAACCTGCTGTGTCAGTTCATGGAGATTGCAGGGTGATCGTAAACGACGTCCCACTATGTCCCACACGTGCTCAATTCGTGATAGGTCTGGCAGTTGACATCATGCACGGCAGGCAGTTGACATCATGCAGACATGCCATGCTCATGTTTGCCTTGTGCGGTCTGGCGTTATCCTGCTGAAAGACTGCGCCGGGTAAGGTGTGCAGAAAGGGCAGTAATACGGGCTGCAGAATTTCTGTGACGTACCGTGCGGCTGTCAGGGTGCATTGGATGGTGATTAAAAGCGTTCTGGTATCGCAGCCGAAAGACATTGTCGCGGCGTGTAACCGGCGTGCTATTGTCGCTATTGACACTGGAGCAGTACCGGGAATATGATGTTGTCGCGCAGTTGCCGCAGGGTGATGGTACTATCCGCTAGCGCTGTTCGCAGTATCCGCCTATCGGTACCAGCTGACGTGCTTCTCCGGGCCCCAGAGCCTGGTCTTATGGCATGTG
Source organism: Rhysida immarginata (assembly GCA_023313115.1). Lineage (NCBI taxonomy): Eukaryota > Metazoa > Arthropoda > Chilopoda > Scolopendromorpha > Scolopendridae > Rhysida > Rhysida immarginata. Next base: position 247,857 of record JAHWFO010007108.1, read on the forward strand.
TGCCTCCCTCTCGCCATTGTCTCCAACATCGGCCTACCGTCCATGCGTCCCGCGACACATGGAAGCAATCCGTCTGGTTGATCATCCAGCCTCGGAGATGCCAATAATCCGACCTCGTTCAAAATCCGTTAATTGCGTGAACGGTTGTCGTTGTCGTCGTCGCGACATTGAGACCGTTGTGTGTGCGGATTACAGTTGCTTCCTTCCTACTTCATGGAACGTCTCGCACAGGTGTCAACTGATGAGCCTATACAGGCACCCGGACACACTGTATCAACCCAAATGGTCATGTGCTCAGCACGCGTTTTCCGCAATGCAAGGATAATTCGTGGATAATTCGTGTCATTTTCTCTATTGCAACGCAATGCATTGTTGGAATTGTGCCTACAGATAGATGGACGGGCGCACGTACGGATAGCTGGACAAACCGATCACATAAGCACTTTTCTAGGAAAATGTGCTAAAAAGAGAGCTGATCTGTACAGAAATAACACGTATTTACTGGTGAAATAATGGAAAAGGAATTAGTACGAGGGGCGATTGATAAATAAGGTCTCCATGGCTGTAATTTTTTTATTTGTTAACCGATTTTCAAAATTCTTTTTGTATCTTATACTCACATTTGTCCTCTATGTAACGCACTATTCACTTTTCGACATAGTCCCCATCCCTTTTCACGCATTGTGCCAACGCGTGATTAGTTGGGTGAACCCGTCGGAGAGGAATTCCGGAGTTGTTGAAAATCGGTTAACAAATAAAAAGGTTACAGCAATGGAGACCTTATTTATCAATCGCCCCTCGTAATAGTTTTTAAAAAATACACTTTATTTTTTCATATACAGGGTGTTGCAGATAA
>JAHWFO010007108.1:263712-301319 GCA_023313115.1 Rhysida immarginata
ACTTGATGCACAGTTGCGTGAGAAACAACAGGCAGCAGCTGGCGAAAGCCATCTGAGAGCACAACAACTTCTCCTCCAAACGGAGTGTCGACCTTCATCAAATCTCGAAGCGACCTGTCCAGATGATGATGCTGGTTTTGCATAGCAACTCCGCACGTTGCGATTGAATGGATATATTACACGTTGAAGTTGCATTTAGATCTAGGCCCGTCTTGAACATTGAATGTGCCGTTCGCCCACCCATTAATGGAAGTGATGCAATTCCCCTCGTTTCCGTCTTGCCTTCCAATCAAACAGTTGCCAGCACTTTCTCCAATAAAATAGATTTACCGGTTCCTCCAGGACCGTCCAAGAAAAGTAGTCTCCTTTCTGGCGTCTCGTTGCTTACCGCATTTAATATAGGATTATACACAATCAGCTGCTCCTCATTTAGGAGCGATGTTTGATCCAACAACTCTTGCAATTTTGCTCGGGGATATGACGTCTCCAACGATATCAATGGATTTAAACCTTGGGAAGCTTCAACTTCTTGATAGGGAAACTGATGCAATTGAAGCAACTCTGGATAGTCCTGAAGTCGGCGTTCATTATTCGTCAAATATTGGTCCAAATCTCCTAATGTGAGATACACACTCGAAGATTGGTTGCATCTGAATTGATTGATGCTGATATTCTTCTAACAATGCGTCTGCACAACTATTCCACATTCGCCGAGATTGCTGGGGATTACAGTACGCCAAAATGGTTGCAAATAAATGGCTGAGTTGTTGAAGCATCTGGAGAGCAATTGCTTCACGCATCCAACGATGCCATTCTTCATTGTCCTTTAGCAGCCCTAGAGCTTTTGCAGCCTCTTGGAACGTATCTTGCAATACACCGTCAACTGCTCGAAGATCTTCAAAAGACTTTGGACCACGAGCATAGCATAGCATAAGTCGCAAATGATATCGCTCACGTCGAAAGGAGAAACTGCAGTCATTCTACCAATCCCATTTTCATCTCCACGTTGCCGCTTCTTCCATGATTTACTGCTGGCTATCCAAGTGTAATGTTTGGGGACTTCATGATATAATAAGTTGGACATTTGGGGATCGCTCGCACAAACTTCAAAAAATCTGGTCAACATCGTATGCTGGTCAACTTCAATGGCTGTATTTGGATCGACTACCACATAGTTGGTCTGTGGAAGGTGTACAGTCAGCTAGACAATTGTGTGTGACTTGGCTTGCAAGTGAAATGAAAAAAATGCGCCAGACGGCTTCAGGTGCTGAAATATATCTAGCACTTCTTAGATAGTCTTCGATCTCATCGATGACTGTGGTTGCTCGTATAGAGTTCTATCATTGACACTGTTATCTTTCCGTTCGACACTGATTGTGGCCTGGTCGTGACCCTTGTAGATATAATTCACGGAAATGAACGTGGAACATATCTCAATGTTGATGTGACACTTATACTTCTAACAAAGATAAGGGTTGTATAGAACCATTCAGCGATTATGGAGTTAAATTCCTCGTCAAATAATTGTACACTGGATAACCAAGATCTCTTCGTCTGTACACTGGATTTTCGTCTGTACACTGGATCTTCGTCTGTACACTGGATTTTCGATTTTCGTTACACGTTATCGCTTCATTAAATCGCTTTGGATATCCCTTCGTGCATTATCCGTCGCGCATACACGGTGCTTTGGGATTCAATGACCCACACTGATCATGCATCATGGACTTCGTGACAATTTTATACAGCTGGGGAAACTGGCTGGGATGAGGAATTTCTGCACACACAAACTTGTCATAGGCTTCCGGCGTGTGTGAATGTGTGCGTGGGGAAGCCCACCTTTCTGGAACTCAATCACATAGATGTATGCAGTAGCCTTCCCAAATACGCGTTTCTTGAATAGGTCTTTCTTGATCTCTTCAAGCTTTAATCTGAATACTCGAGACACTATGTCTGGACGATTTTGTAGTCTCTGACCTTCAAGTGTACAGTTTCTTTAATCTCTGGCCATTCAGGATTGCATGTCATGGTTACAAAAACATCTAGTTTTCCGTATTCACAACAATTGCCATGGAGTCGTAATATTGTAAAGTATAGTCGCCGCCAGTAAATGTGGCTGGGAGGCGAATATACTTTCCAATCTCCCTCAAATTCCCGTCTCGAGCCATTTAATCTGCAAAACCACGATGCAGGTCGGATCGAAATGAATCCTGATGGGTTTTGATGAAACGAAGCCGCTGACGTTCAATCTTGACGTATTGCTCGACACACTATTGCTGAAAGAAACGCGATGATCGATGCAACAAAAAGTTTACAGCCGGTGGATAGTACTTACGATAAGTCGGTCCAATCCATCCATAATGCCTATTCGCGAAGCCACTTGTTTCTCCATAGATCTGCGCAAACTTGGGTGGTTGGCCTTCTCTCGACATCAGACTGCCGATTCGATGACAGATGCTTCCTTGAACACGGAATGTGTATGTACCATCTCGAACGTTCGCATATGGTTCATCCACAGAGACACTTTCATGAACTGAATCACCCACTTACGTAAAAGCAAAAACACTGTTGTACGCCCTGATACAGTTCATGACTCTGGGATTCGACCACATTGAGCCACTTCATGCGGTACCTCATTTGGAGGAGCAATAATGACTTTTCCGTTCAAACAACATATTGCCGAAGTTTCGCCCGTAAACTTGAGAGATCGGCAGTGAAAACATACAGAAGCTAAGTGGCCAATTGAATTCATGGCAACACTTGGCTGGAAATCTTCGATACTTGCAACGCCTTTTTCGGTTCTGTAGACTTTCATACTCCGTTAGACCAACACCTCCTAGAGAGAAGGTCTGCCTGACAAAAGTTGTATACATTGTTACATCATCATCAAACGGCCAAATTTAGGACACATTCAAAATACGATTAACAATAGCTGCTTGATGATGATGTAACAATGCATACACCTTTTGTCCGCAGGCCTTCTCTCTAGGAGGTGTTGGCATGGATGGAAGAAACAGGATGGACGACTCCTATGAGTCGTGTGTGAGTTTTTTGTCAGTGGCGCCCTCTGGATTCTTAAATGAACAATACCATAGCCAACTAAGATAACAAAGAAAATATGTTATCATTGTTGGCTATGACAATACCGAAACGTTTGGTTTCGCTTCGCATGGTTTCTGTTTACTCTGCTGTTAAAGGAGATAAGCCTATCGCAAATATTACGAATTCTTTTGATTTTTTTTGTATTAAAATATTATTTATTATTGTATTGAATTAGTTTATTGAAATATTAAGTTATGGAGTTATTATATTGTTCTTTAAAATTACACTAAAATATATCAAAATGAAAATGGAAAAAATTTCTTCCTTAAATCATTTCTGTACACATGATCTAAATTTAAATTATAAGTTTCAAAGAAATCAAAGCTGTTTCTTGTGTCCTAGCAATATGTCAACAATAACCATTAGCCTATGGACAGCGATTGCTCTTCTCCCTAAGCAGACGACAGAAGTTTTCATGCAAAAATCCAGTTTTTGATGATGATAGTTTTCATGCAAAAATCCAGAGGTCGCTCTTTTCTTTCATCCATGATTTCGTTAGACTCGCATAGGCTTCTTCGACCTCCGCGATTGTTTAAAATTTTCACTTCGTCGGCGCCATAAGCCTATTCATTAAGAACGGTTATTAATAGATATACGTTTACAAATAGTTATTACATGCATCAAACAATTCTTGAGCTATTTTTCGAATCTCCGTCACGTAGAATTGAAGTAGATAACGACTTACTATTGGTCACTGGTCTGAACAGCCAATGAAAACTCCGAATTTGAAACTTTGAAAATTTTAACGAAATTGCTTGACAAAGCAGTTTAATTAATTTTAATTAACACTGTGTTATATTATTGTTAAAAAGAAAGGAGATTTTTAATTTACTTTGTTGTGTCATTTACTTTGTTGCGTCACTTACTTTTGTTGCGTCATTCGCGTCACTTGCTTTGCTTGCCAATGAAAAGTCCGGATTTGCGTGATATGACAGACTGACGAAGCACTTTATATATTAAGATAACATCATCTATTTTAAAAATTTCTTCCTGTGGGTTAGATCCTTATTGCACCGAGCCCTTCAAATCATATGATATACTGATAAAGGAGCCCCTATTTAATTCTTTCCCAGTTTCAAACTCTGGATAATTCATGTGGTCCTATAAACACTTAACAGTGTAAAAAGCATTACACCTGAATTTATTTTTATTTATTTTTGTGTAAATATCCGATAACAATCAACAATGATTCTTTCATATCATGGAACAAACATCATTTTAGTGTGATCAAATAAACCCTTTTTCACACTAATTCCCAACGTCAGCTCAGTGCTCTTATTTCTTAACATGCGCTATATTCAGCACGATATCATTGGAATGGAAAAATCGCAGCAAAATAGTCTGTTATCATTTCATAGAGGTGCAAATGTGGCACAGATACGCTACAACATTATTTGAACCGATACTTACTAATTGATGAAACTTGGGAATAAGCGTACAAGCCAGCACGAAAGCGGCATCGAATGGATGGCGGCATTGCGGATCCCCACGTTCAAAAATATCACGCCAGAACGCAGTAAAGCCATGTTAATGCATATTGTAGCATATGCCAAAGATGGTATTTTATCTGCATTTTGCTGTTCCTGAAGGCAAACCTTGGAGAACAGCTACGGCTTCCTGAGAAATATCTACGTCCGCATTGCGGAAGAAGCTCCCGCACTTTGTTAAATGCAATCCATTAATATTCGTTCACGACAATGCTTAAAAGTAAGAGAACGTTTGACAACATGGCATTCAAAAACATTGGAACACACCATAAACCGCGCAATAAACCTGACGCTTACTGATGTCTATAGAAATTGATCTGATGACAGTATAAACCATCTTCAACAAACATGGGATAAAGTTATTCATATGACCGATGATTATATTAAAATAGAGTCGTGCTCCATTCTAGCCAAATAATGTATTACTGATGAAGTTGATGGAGCTCTTGCAGTACATGTCGGGAAAGAAAACACAGAATTCCCGATATGTACTGCAAGGCCTCCATCAACTTCATCAAGAAGGACAGTACAGAGAACTCTTCATTTTGTAAAGTATTACTTCTGTTATATGGTTGTTGGCATTACTTTTTACTCAGTTCCTGTATACATAAGGTGATTCCAAAAGATATAGAACGACATCTGTAAGTGATTCCTGCTGAATATCGGGTAAAACATATAATTATAATAAACGCGAGTAATGGGTATTTGGCCTTGATATCCAGAAATAGTTGCCTTAACTATCCAGTTAGATCATAACGCAACAGAATGGTAGATACTCTATAGTCTAATCTGAGCCTCTAATTTTCTCAATTATATTTGAAATATTCAGATTTTAATAATTATATGACCAAAAGTATCCAGATGTCCCCTGCTGTAGAATCGTAAGCTCTTGAGGCAAATATTAAAAGGACGTCGGCCCATCTTTTGCATCAGCCACAGCCTGCATACGTCTGGGAAGACTTTCCACCAATTTTTGATAGAGGTTGCAAAATTGCTTTTCAGGCGTCCATGAGAGCTGCAGTGAATCCGGCTACAGAAGATAGACGAGTTAGCTGGGTACGTAATCTGCGTTCTAATTCGTCCCAGAGCTGTTCAAAAGAGTTTACATCGGGGCTCTCTAAAGGCGAGTCCAGTTTTTAAAAACCCAACTCGTCAAATCATGGTCGCACAAGCTTCGATGTTGGAACAGAAAACGACCTTCCCCGAATTGTTGCCAGAGATTTGAGGTGCAGCGTTGTCCAGAATGTCAACATACAGTGTTCAGTTATCTAGCTATAGGAATTAAGACCCAGGCCGAACAGAAAAACGCCCCCCCCCCCCTCACTTTGCTTCCACCGCCTAACTTGACAGTTGGCACAATGCAGTCCAAACATCTGACAAACCAGGACGCGTCAATCGGATTCCAAAGCACGTTTTTCCATTATTACATTATCCAATGGCGTTGAGCATTGTACCATCGCAACCGTCATTTGGCATTGACGTCGGTGATGCTTGTGAGCGACAAGCACATCCATGGAAGGCCATGTTCCTTAGCCCTCGACCTACAGTTCTGCTCGCTGCCACTGGGGACATGCTATGTTTCTTTGTTACCCTTTTTAGGGCTCGATAGCTGTGATCAACAAAGTTCTTCTGTCAACCATTTCGTTTCGCTTCGCTTTGAGTTTCCTCGACGTTTCCATTTTACAATAACAATTGATTTAGGCACCTGTTACAAAGCGGATATTTCACGAGACGATTTTCCATAACGGTGACATCCGATGATCATGTCACGTTCGAAGTTACCGAGGTTATTTTATTTTTTTTGTCACCATTTTATATTTTAAACACAAGATATGCATTAGTTTGATCGTAATTCTTACCGTCTTTGACAAAATAAAATCGATGCATTCTGAAAAATGATTCGCACTTAACGATACAGATATCTTTCCGCCGACTCGTTTGAACATTGCCGGAAAGTGTAGTACTCGCTCTTACTGTCACTTGCCACACAATTCGGAGTTATGGTCTGGGGTATCACTTCACTTGATAACCGGGCTCTCACACTGGGCAGTCTCACATCACATCTTCATGGACTGCTTCTATGCTTCCGACACTGCTTGGCCAACCAGATCGCCAGAACTCTCTCCTGTTGAGAACATTCAAAATGTGATCGGAGCAATTCAATTGTCAAAATATCCTTCAGAATAGGCCTACACTACAGCAATTCTATGAATCCATACCATATCGGGTAACAGGTATAATCAAGCCATACTGACTTGCTAACTTTATGTAGCTCTTTCTGTCCTATAAATCATCCTATTTTTCTGAAAGTATTAGGCGCATTCAGAAATTAAGTCCCGTTTAGTAATAAAAACAAAACTATTACATATTTTTTCAAATTTTTTTCTTTACCAGATTCTATATACACTGGCGGGAAAAAAAAATCCCAACACCACGAAGGACTTGTGTTAGATGAATGAAATTTGGACAGTATATTCAGCTATGGTATTTATTCAATTGATTCAAATTTCAAGATTACAACTTATAGGGGGCGCCACCAGCGCCACCCTATACATGCAAATGAGACATTCCAATGACAGATATAAGAGAGATCAGACGCGCGTCTGTTTCACTTCAGACACTTGTGGACCTGTGTGATAGAGTACGTAAAACATGCCTCGAAGGCGACAGCGACGTGAATATGGGCAGCTAACCCAATTCCAACGAGGACGTGTAGTGGGCCTTCGAGAGGGTGGGCTTTCATTCCGTGCTATTGCAGAACGCATGGGTCGAGACGTTGCCACTGTGTACAAATGTTGGCAGCAATGGTCCAGGGAAGGCAGGATTACCAGGAGACCAGGATCTGGACGACCCCCGGCCACTGCAGACAGGGTTGACCGGCGCATCTGTAGGATGGCTGTGGCAAATCGGACAGCATCTGCAGCGGACAGTCGGGCTGCTGTGGCACCCAACGCCACTCCACGCACAATTCGGAACCGTCTCCTGGCCAGGAACCTCCACTCCAGGCGCCCTGTGGCATGTTTGCCTCTTACCCCTCAACACCGTGCGGCACGTCTTCAGTGGTGTCAAGCCAGAGCGACTTGGAGGGCAGAATGGAGGTCTGTGGTCTTCACGGATGAAAGTCGTTTCTGTCTGGGTCAGTGTGATGGTCGCACAAGGGTCAGGAGGAGGAGTGGGGAAGTCCTGTTACCGAGCTGTATCCGTTGTCGGCATACTGGCCCCACTCATGGCGTTATGGTATGTGGAGGGATTTCCTACGACAGCAGGACCCCCTGGTGGTTATCCCAGTCACCATGACGGCAAATGTTTACATTCGGATGGTTGTTGAACCCATTGTGCTGCCATTCATCGCTGGTATGCCAGGGGGGCTGTTCCAACAGGATAACGCTCGACCCCACACTGCCGCTGCAACCCAACGTGTTCTTCAGGGTGTCCACATCCTACCATGGCCAGCACGATCACCAGATCTGTCGCCCATCGAGAACGTCTGGGACATGGTCGGACGCCGTGTCAGGGCTCTTCCACAACCAGCAACAACTGTCGCTGATCTGACCATCCAGGTACAACAGGCATGGAATGCCATACCACAAAATGACATTCGTCATCTCTACGACCGTATGCATGCAACGTGTGCAGGCCTGTACAGGGTAGCGCTGGTGTCGCCCCCATAAGTTGTAACCTTGAAACTTGAATCAATTGAATACATACCATAGCTGAATATACTGTCCAAATTTCATTCATCTAGCACAAGTCCTTCGTGGTGTTGGGATTTTTTTTCCGCCAGTGTACCTTTAATTATTTTTCCACATAGTTTGTTCTACTCTTTTGTCATAGCGCTCAATGAGCTTCTGCATGCTCACTTCATAGAAGTCTGCCGCCGGTGAGGAAAGCCAAACAGTTTTCACTTCTTCATCATCGCTGAAACGCAGGCTGCCGATGAACTCCTTTAAATTTCGAAAAGGTGGTATTCACTGGACGCGAAATCCGGACTGTAAGGCGGATGGTTAAGTTGTTCCCAACTAAGCATATCTTCCATATGCTTTTGAAATTGTTGTCGTCTGAGAAGAACAAAGAACAAGAATTCTCTACAACTCATAATTTCGAGAAATATATTAAATTTGAACTAATTTAAATTTATAAAATATATTTGGTTTTGAAATAGCCTAGATGTATTTAGAGAAGACGCAGACATAAATTTAAATCAGAAAAAAAAATGAATATTTACGAAGAATATTTATATCAGAGATAATTATGGTAATCCCATCAAAAACATTTCATGTAAAAAATGTAGGCAAGTCTCGCGACTCTTTAACCGTAAAAAATAGTGAGATCTCATGTAGAGCCAAGTCTAGAATTCTTATTAACTCTGACACTTTCATTTACAAAGTACTCCAAATCACTACATCTTTAGTTAAAGAACACTTTGTGACTTGGCTATTACGCAGCACGAAAATGTGACGGCTGTTGCTTACATTTTAATATTCACGTTTATTAATAAAGTATTACATAAAATAATATTTATGTGGGAACTGAGCGTATATGTATTAATTGCATGGAATTAAATTTAATATTTTACATAGCATTGTAAACTTAGAATATGATAACTTCCCTTTGCTTCGAATGAATTACTTTGGGGAAGTCTGGGCGGTACTACATCTAAGTCGATTATATTCAGTTTTGGCTGACTCTTGAGCTTTGACACTATAATCATCAATATTAATTAAATGCGATCTGCTCAGACTTGTTACTCTTGATAGCGCAACGTAAGCTTCACTGGACTCTTAAGTTTTGACACTGATGTAATCCTCAATATTAATTTTTTACCTAACAGCTTTTTATGCTGTCTTTTTAACATTAACGTTTATTTGATTGCATATACAGGGTGTTTTTGAATTGAGTACAGTTTTTTTCGGAGATGATAGAAGAGGTCCTTAGAAGTATTTTTTGTCATATGAACATGGGGTCCCCGCAGCTCCGTTTACTTACAATACTGCATTGAACAATCAAATGACACCGGAACGCAGTGTGCGTTGGTAGGCCTTGATTATATTATTTTTAACAATTAACACAATCAATCTACTGTATGACTTTTACAGTAATTGTTCGAAATGACCGCCATTTGCTTCATAGCACAATTCGCAACGCCTTATGATGGATTGATGTACGCGTGGAAACAGTTGATTTGCACGGTCGCTGATGTCACCTGCTGCCACGACAACACGAGCCGCCAATTCTTCTTCGGTATCTACGGGTTCGGAGTACACCATTGATTTTAAGCTTCCTCATAAAAAAAACCATCGGTGCGAGATCTAGCGATCTCGTTGGCCAAGCAACTGGTCCGCCACGACCAATCCAACAAACAAGCACGTGCACCTTGAAATTTCTATGCAAACAATTACTTTAAAAGTTATTACAGTAGATTGCTTGTGTTAATTGTTAAAAATAAAATAATCTAGGCCTACCAACGCACACTGCGTCCCGGTGTCATTTGATTGTTCAATGCAGTATTGTAAGTAAACGGAGCTGCTCATATGACATGTTCATATGACAAAAAATACTTCTAAGGACCTCTTCTATCATCTCCCAAAAAATCTGTACTCAATTCAAAAACACCCTATATATGGGAACTGGGCTGCGTATTTGCCAAGTCACAAAATGTTTTTTAACTTAAGATGTAATGATTTGAAGTGCTTTGTAAATGAAAGTGTCAGAGTTAATAAAGAGTACTAGACTTGGCTCTACATGAGATTTCACTACTTTTTACGGTTAAAGAGTCGCGAGACTTGGCTACATTTTTTACATGAAATGTTTTTGATGGGATTTCACTTCTTTTTGTAAGTGGTCCTCCTTTCTCTGACATCCTCTTTTGGATATCAGCCATCGGCTTTCGCATATCCCACTCCCTGTCCTTATTGGTCCTTCTCGGTGGTTTCGAATGATTATTTTTGGCATATCTGAACGGTACGTCCATTTGAGTCGATTATCCCCTGTATGCCGCTACTGTAATAATCAATATTAATCAGATGCAAGCTGCTCAGGCATTTTACTCTTGATAATGCTAAGTAAGCTTGACCGCACACGAGAATACCAAAGAGCCTATGTCTGTAAGTGCGGTGTTCAAACTTAAGGCCTTGACTTTTATGTTATAGTTATAGCAAACGCCACACAAATAGGGTATTGTTGGCGCTAACCATATACCCTATTAATTATTTCAAATTTACTGCTAACTGAAGTGATTTATGAGTAAGTCTGTTAATGAATTGTATTACTCTCTGTATAAAATAAATAAAGAAACCACCATTTCCACAACATTATTTAAGGTCCGTATGCACATTTTGACAAACGACGTCGTCTTCTTCTTTATCTAGTTTTTCACTGAAGAAGAGGACGTTGTCGTGGAGATGCGCATACGGACATTAAATAATATTGTGGTTTCTTTATTTATTTTTATACAGTTTACTGTTTTTCACAGTTTCTGCAATATACTTATTTGGATTTGGATTACTATCCTTTTAACTTTTTTCTTATCTTCACGATCCATTTTCAAACCTTGTACAGCACTGATAGAACCAAATACTATGCCCAAACTCACATCAATGTTTCTTCTCAATATCACATTTGCTCATACTTTTATCACTGTTGTCTCCTCTAATCCTGCTGTCATGGAAGCGTCGTCTTCATACTTTCTTATACACTCACTGTGCTTTCGGAAGATACTTGGGGCAATCAACAGGATGAGTCACTGGGCAAACCTGTATTTCGGAAACTGTGTGTAAAATAAACGATGCGATCATGCTAGCAGGGAATATGATAGGTGCTCTATCTTTTGAGACAGTGGGTTTTGGAGTTTGGGCGCCATCTTGAAATCAGCCATTTTGGGCCAAAGGCTCATTTTCTTAAACGGGAAGGAGGTCATATGGAATATCAAATAACACCAGTTTTTTTTTCCTCAGGAGTTCATTCCTGCAGTACGGTTTCAGTTATCCGTTGTGGTTCACACATGTCGAACGGGTTGCAGCAGCTAAAGGATATGTTCAATGTGTTGTCCCTGCTGCTGGAGAGAGAGCTCAAGGTGCTTTATCCCTTCATTATGCACGTGCACAAGAACGTCGGGGGTAATGCTGTCACAGGCCTGTAGGATGCATTGCTGGACGTCACGTTTGCTTGGATTTTCACAGCATACGCAAGTTGTTTCAAGTGGCCCCACAGGTAAAAATCTAACGGTGTGAGGGCTCGGGAATATGGTGACCACTCCACAGGATCCCGCCGGTCAATCCAATGACAAGGTAATTACCCATGCAGCCATTGATGGATTTTAAGAAATTATCCAAGATTGGTGCATCATCCTGCTGGGAAAACTTGGGAAACAGCCATCACCAGTCAAGACTGACGGAAACAAAGAAAATACCTATTAAAATGCTCTCGAAGCCCTATTTTCGCCTGTAGGAGAGCAACCATGAAAACATTAATTTCAAATTTTTATACCGAATATTTACCTCTGTTAATATTAATGTAAACAATTATACAAACAAAAATATTTGCAGGTAGCATTCACAGGTACTCATAAGCATTTGAGGTACTGACTATGAAAATGGTCCAATGAAACGGGTCCCCCACAATACCATAACTTCTGTATCACCAATGACTTTGGATGGATCTGTCCAATGAGAGTTCGTATCCTTCCAATATCTCATGTTCTGACGGTTTGCTTCATCATGGACGTAAAAATTTGCCTCAGCACTGAACACAATGTTATGTACAAATGAAGGATCCAGTCGATAGTTTTCCAGAGCCCGTAGACAGAACCCCTCACGTCTGCCTGAATCATCCTCGGATAGTTTTTGCTGCATCTGAACGTTGAATGAATGCCACTTGTTGGTATGCAGGATCCGTGCCATGGATGATTGGGTGACTCCACACTCCGCTGCAAGCGGTGTTGTGCTTCGTTGTGGACTCTTTCCAAATGTTGCCAACACCACTGTTGAGGTTGCCTGAAATGTGATATCACATACTCGCAGGTACTGTGCGCGATTGGTTTAGGGTGCCAGGCATTGAAATCAACAGAAATGGTAAGGTAGGGGCGTTCCTCGGCTTAATCCTTTCCTCCTTCTTTAGTGCCATCTCCAATTACCTGCAACAAACAGTTTTCCATTGTCAATGTTTTTGTTAATAAATTGTGAACCACAATAGATAACTGAAATCCAAATACAGGAATGAGTTACTGAGAAAAACAGGCATTATTTAATCATTATTTACATATGTAAATCAGGTTGTTCACACCCTACAAAGTTAATTCGTTGAAAATTGTTCATAGCTTTCATAGCTTCTAAAGTTTCCATGTCTAAAGGGTTTGCGGGGCCCCCATCCTCTTCTTCATTACCTCTCTTCATTAATTTCAGTTACTTTAGTCTCCACGATTTCGAATGTTTTTTGCAAATTATAATGTAATTCTGTTCATAAATTGCCATATATTAGATCATCTTTTGTCGAGTTCAAAGCTTCCATGTAGGTTTCGCATCCTATCTGTAGTTCTTCTAAGGAGTAACGAAAAGAAGTATTTTTCAGGCACTTCCTCAACGTCATAGAAATAATGGTTTGAGATATGGTTGGTCCCTTCTTTTCAACACAATATTCGGTTTTTGTTGAAATTTGTTGCATTTAAGTACAGGGTGGTTATAATTAAAGTGACATCATTTAGACCCTTCTAGCGGCCGTTCTGGTAATCAGATTTTGATGAAACTTGAGATATGATTATATGTTATACAGATCATGGGGAAGAGAATTTTGCAATAAAAAAATTAGCTAACATTTTGACCGCTACGTCAAAATATGGCGCTGGTCATGTAAGAAACTATCTAAGAATTTTTACTCAATCAGAGGCGTTATACAAATGAGATGTAAAATTAGAAAAGCTTTAAAATGACAGTGAAATTAAATGTAAAGTCATTCTTCACGATGGCTTCAGCTAAAAAGGATCGAGCATTATTGGTGAAGTTGTTTTACCAGAACTGCAATAATGCTTCTGCTGCACTAAGAGAATATTGACGTTTGAAAAACTTGCGAAATGGGCCTATGTCGATTAATGGTTTAAAAAAGATGATTAAGAAATTTGAAGAAACTGGTGAGTTGGGTGTGCTGCCAGGGAGAGGACGGAAACGAATTGCAAATGAGACTGTGGAAGACGTTGCTGCTGCTGTAGTGGAGAGTGCTTCAAGTTCCCAGTATTCTTCAGCAAGTGCTCCAGCCGCATCACGTGATTTGTCTATTCCGTGGTCTACGGTACAAAACGTTTTGGGTTCCATTTTAAAATGGTATCCATACAAGATCCAGGTGGTTCAAAAGTTGCTTCATGAAGATCCGGTAAAACGCACTGATTTTGCTTGCCAGATTTTGGCTAGAATAGCCGTCGATAATGCATGGCCATGGAACATTTTGTGGTCAGATGAAGCGCATTTCACACTAGACGGAGCAGTGAATGCTCAAAACTGTCGCATCTGGGGTACTGAAAAGCCGATGGTTGTGCATGAAAAGCTTTTGCAATCTGATACGTGACTGCATGGTGCGGATTCACTTCACATTTCATTCTTGGTCCCTTTTTCTTTGAAGAGAACACTCCTCAAGGCACTAAAAGATGTTCAATCACTGGTGCTCGTTACTGCGAACTTCTGCAGCAGAAGTTCATTCCTGCTTTACAAGAAGGACATTGTTTAGACACTACTGTCTTTATGCAAGACTAGCAGAGGACCCGGCGTTGCACGACAAGTGAAGGAACTGCTTCATGCTCATTTTGGAGATAATCGGGTGATTTCGAGAACTTTTCCAACTGCATGGCCTCCTCGTTCACCGGACTTAAACCCTTGTGACTTCTGGTTGTGGGGATATTTGAAAGATAATGTCTATGGAGGAAAAATACGTCCCTGAATTGAAAGCAAGCATAACACGCCATATCACTGCGATTCTTCAGGAAACCCTTCGCTCTACTGTGGAACATGCAATAATGCGCTTTGAATACAAATGATGCTACCTCCTCAAGTGACGACTTGTGAAGAATTGGGTCATCTTTAACCCACGATATCAAGTGAAATTGTTGAGCATTTCGAGATTGGTATTCACGTTTTCAAAAGTAATGTTCGACCTTACCAAGTGGCTCATCAGATGATGTAATGAAGTCCAATGTAGCTTTAAACTTATTATCTATGAAACGAGAAATTGAAACAGGAACAAAAGTCACCAGTTCATTAATATTTTTGTTAGCCGTTTCCCGTTTATTTCCCTAATGTGTTCTCCTAAATCACTCCGCATCCATTCAGAAGGACTTTTGGTAAGGAACCATGTTGAGGTACTATAATTTTGTGTCATGCAAGTGACGTCACCATTTCTTGTTTTTTTTTGTTTTTTTTTTTGCAAAATAGTTCCGTCTTTTACAATGGACCAAATATTGCAGTCAAGTCCCCTTCTAGCTTATCTTTATTTATTAAGCATTTGAAAGTATTGTTCAGCGGTAATTTTTTTCTTTTCGGTTTACATAATTCATTTTTATAAAAAATACCAGAACCTAATTGACGAATATTAGCATCATTTAATTAGAAAAATAAATATTGTTGATTTAACTGAAATTGAAAATATTTTGACATTAATCTGGTTTTAATAAATTCCATGCCTCCAGATTAACAAAGGTTTCCAACGAAATTCATATCTCGGAGTTGCTATTGTTTCTCACTCTTAACAATTGGCCATACAATGTCGTCACCAATTGCATAATATCCATTCCATTGCAGGTTAACTGATGTTTGCCAGTGACCTTTAACCATTAACACTTTCATATTTTGCATTTTTTAAATTTTCCTTTCATTGTATCCTAGACACTGTCTTTATGTCAAATTTCAAGTTCCTAGGGCTGCGAGAAGTATCTCAGAAATTTGATGATCGGTCAGTGAGTCAGTGTCTAAATAAAGAAATTTTGAGTTCATGTAGCTTATGAACTAGAAAAGATAGAAACGTAATATTTGAAGGTCCAGTTTCATTTGCAAACAACTCTATACTGGGCGATTCAGAAAGGTAGGTCAAGAATGAAATACCCTGTATAGTTTGTAGCGGGGAACAATATTTTTCCTATAAACATGGGTCCGGAAATGCATCCTTACAGAAAAAATGCAACTTGTACGAGGTAGGAATGGATATGCGTTACCCGGCTGTCAATGGTAGGGTCCATGTAAATTAGGATCTAAACATGTAAATAGTTCGTATTCTTTCCTTTTAAAGAGAGGAAACGAAACATGTAACTCTATTGTCGTACAATGGATCGCTTGACTAATGCGGAGCTGGCGGACATGCATCTCGTCTACGGCGAGGCACAGGGTAATGCTACTGAAGCGGAAAGGATTTGTTACAGCGTGTGGAGAAGTCAGTGATTCTCCGGACATTTTCACCAGAGTTCGCGAGAATCTCGTTCGCAGACAAAACATCTGCATCGAGTCTCAGGGTCGGCATTTTGAACACCTACTTGTAATGTCATTCCTACCTCGTACAAGTTGCATTATCTCTGTAAGGATGCCTTTCCGGGCCCATGTTTATAGGAAAAATTTTGTTCCCCGCTACAAACTGTACATGGTATTTCATTCTTGACTTACCTTTCTGAATCACACTATATATAAAAAGTTTCAGGTTTCTATGTAACTCTGACACAAAGGTATGTAGGGCAAAAGTACGCCGAGTTGCTTCCTGAAAAGGATGTTACGGCTGTGCTTGCTCGACTTGGCGAGGGCACTACCGTGCTCTCCAGATAATGCTGATAATTTTTCATTTCATACTTCTTCGAATGAATTCCCATTTTAATATAAGGAATCCTGTTGATGTATTTACCCTATTTTTATAGTAGTTTTAACGGTGCTGAACTGGCCCATTATCTTATGCCTAATTTAAACAGAGAGAAAAATTTTTCTTTTACTATGCAAGTGTTGCACAGTAAGTATAACAAACATCCACATTTTGTTACACTAATTGTGAATCACCCTATCTATCCTATTTAATATAAAGATACTTATATCTAAAACAATCTTAAATATCTAAATATATAAGGCAAAGCCACGAAGATGAGATCACAACCTCACTGAAGCGATACTTAATTCTTTTTTGCGCGCACGCCCTAGAAGTGGTTCATGTTTGATTAGGCGATATTCTCTTGAAGGAATACGAGCCAGTGAGTTTGTTAACCCCTATTTCCGAGACCGATTTAGGTTCCATTAATATTATGTTTCGCGTAGCATTTGCTTTGCACATTAGATTTCGCTTCTTGTTTTTCTCCTCGGTATCTCTGAGAGTGGAAAGGGAAGCGAAGGGAAAAGCGTCGGGACTCCAGGGAATCAATTCGATCGCTATCAGAGCGAGCCTCCTCTGCTTCTCGGTGCCTTGTTTCGCAGCAAAGCAGCTCACAAGCTAAAGACTACCAACAAGAAACGATTTTTGTAAAGGAGACAAAGCAAACACTATTTCAGAGGCAACACAAAAGTAAATGTTGTTAGAGAATAAAGGTTCAACGATACAAGAACGGCAAAGAAAGCAAGATCTTTGGAATCTACCAAAGGGATTTTAAAAAGATTAATTATGTAAATTAAATGAATTTTAAATGTACCTTGCACAAATAAATAGAGTAACTAGAACTTCAAATGTGATGGTATAATCGATAAACGGTACCATTCTATTAAATAGGGAAGAGCGTTTCAGAATTGGACAATTTTTGAAGTTATTGTTTTAAATTATTTTCCATATTTGATACATGAAATATAAATTTATTATGAATGTATCTCTACTTCATGTCATTGGGGGGGAAAAACGAAAAGTATCAGGCTGTGATGCGCGTTTTTTTTTTTAACTAAGCATCTGTAAACAGTTACACGAACTTTTAGGCAGGTGCATTATTCAAAAGCATGGATGGTTGTTTTCATAACCGTTTATTTAATATACCTATGATTTTTTACATATAGTTGCAGAAGTTTACGTGAACATCTTAGGCGACAACTCGACAAGTTTTATTATTTTTCTTACTGTGCTTTTCAAAGTGTCGTCGGTACTTTTCAAAGTTAAGAATAAGCAATTTTGACTGAAGAATCAACAGCGTTCAGGCAGACCGAAAGATTAGATGATGAGCTCTTTAAGGCTATCGTCGAGAGAACTCTTACTAACACAGTGAGAGAAAATGGCAAACAATGTTAAAGAAGGCAATGGAAGAGAAACGACCAGCTCTTGTCAATCGTAGAGGTGTATTATTTCACCAAGAAAATGCTCGAAACTCATCTAAGATCACCTGTTCACAGCTTCAAGAGTTTGGCTGGGAAAGAATAGATCACACTCCGTATTCATCAGATCTGACCCTTCCGAATTTCATTTGTTTTGGGGGTCTTCAAAACCATATTAATGGAAAACACTCGTTCTCGGGAGGAGGCGGAACGGGAAACAGTGGCATTCTTCAATTCAAAGCCGAAAAAGTTTTTCAATTCAGAAGTTGCTCGAAAGGTGAAGAGAAGTCATAAGTAATGATGGAATTTATATTATTGATTAATTTACAACGTTTCGTAACTATAATGTGTTGTGTCGGACTCATTAATTACGAGTAGATATAAAGAAGGTGCAGTTTTTAAATTGCATTCAACACTTAATGGCCGCTTTTAAAAATATTCAGTGTTTAATTACATATATATAAAATACTTACAAATGTTCGCCTATAATGAAGATTTCTATGGCTAAGTAGATGACCTATTGTTTTGGACGTATTAATTAAGTTAAAGAAGTCACATTTTAATTGGTCCTCAATTTAATAAACAATTATATATAGCATTGTCATCTCTAATTTTCTGTTAAGGTTGTAATTATATTTTAAATGAGAAGATAAACTGGTTTACTTAGTGGAAGAATGAAACTACTTTTTTGGTTTTACCATATTTCCCTGTATCCTTCATATTTTCTACATTTTTTTTTTACGTAGAAGGTTAAAATTTGGCATGTACAAGGGTTGATTCATAAGTTATGACTATTTTTATCTGTCAGACATGGTCCAACACAGAAAGTATACGAATTGTACAATTGTAAAGTTGATACCCCATGGAGTATGAATACAACGGTATTTAAGTGGTCACCCTCCCCATGTCAGTCGTGTGATGGCAGCGACATACATAAACCTTTACTTTGTTTATACGACTATGCAGAAAAATTAAGGCATTGTGTATGGCATTTTGGAAAATTGGAATTTTTTTAAACAGTCATTCTCATGAAGCTTCAGCTACGATTCAAAAGTCTGTTACCCCCTTCCTATCTTGAATACCAATGTAGTTATGCAAATTCCAATACAGGGAATGAATAGGAACTTGAGGGTGCTCTATCTGATGGAGTACCTTTCATCATCTCAAATATGCAAATTAGGACACAAATTCTATCTCGAAAACCGTAAGAGATACACAAAAAAATTCCTTGCACACTTGTTCAACAGCAAATTCCAAACTAAAGAAAACAAAGTCACCAAAATCCGATGAGCGGATCACCCACAATCTCAAAGCCTCCACGTTTCGCAGATTGCAATCCCGTTGAACATTTGTGGGATGTCATCGAACGATCTGTCAGGTCGTCACGAACACAACTGGTAAATGCAGCATCGTTACGGAGTGCAGTGGAGGCGGCATGGCTTGCAGTGCCTGTGGGTGTGTTCCGGAAACTGGAAGACTCTCTTCCAAGACGGGTCGCCGCCGTTATCCGGGCCAGAGGGGGCCCAACTTATTGTTAGGCAGGTGTGCCATGACTTTTGTTGAGTGAGTGTACATAGAAAGCGTATTTCAGTGATGAATGCTCCTCCTTGCCAACCGATATACAACAATTATTACTGAGAATATACAACCAGAAGTGGAGCTGAAATGTTTTTTATGTGATAATGATCTAAAATTCGATAAGATTTTAATATTCGGAAGAGCAAACTACATCCAACATTTATGACTAGAGGTATGTAGTTGGTTGATTGCACTTTCAGCATCTACCTTATTCTTCCAGTTATATGTAATTTTTTGCAAAACAACAGGGCAGGGAATTTTGAACAAGTTGAGCACAGTGCTTTGAAGGATATTCCCTGATGTTCAAATAATAGAAGTTTTTTTTCACATTACCGATGGATTTCAGTATTTAACACTGGTTCAGTATTCGCGTTAAAATCTAAAATGGTTATTGCCCTACCCTTTGTGACAAAGAATATGATCAAGAATGTCTGGATGCTTTAACGAGTGAGTTACCGCAAGAACTTCAAGATTTACTCATAGTATTCAAAACAGATGAGGAAATAAAAGACGAGCTCCCCTATTGACCTCCGAAATTCGGAATATTTACCTATCTCAGAACATTAAACTGACAAGACCGCACAAATAATGATGCGGAGGCTCCTCACCATAGCTTTTACCGGTCTTCACCTTGTCATCTCGTTGAAATTGCAATTGACTGAAATATTCTACCTCAAATATTGGTTGAGTTGATTCCATCTTTTTTCTCGCTGAACGCTGTAATCTGCAGTTTTTTGAATAAACTAGCTGATATGCCCGACGTTGCTCGGTCTGTTTGTTTGATGATATTTTGCAGTATCTGAATATAATTGGGAACTCTTGAAACTCCATAAAGTAAATACCATAAGTATTTACTTTAGAATATAAAGAAAGGCTATGAGTAGTGAATTATTTCCGTCTATATTAAAAACACTTTATAGATGGTTTGAAAAGTTGAGGAACTCTGTTTACAGACTCATCAGCATGTAACTGTTTCAGTAGAGGTGAAATTAGTTCCAGAGCGTGTAATTATGTCCTGAATGTAGTTGTTAAGTAGTGAAAGAATGAACCACTTATTGGTCTCCTTCATATTTTCTACATTTTTTCACGTAGAAAATATAAGCTCCGTAGAAAATATAAACTCATATAAAAACGTAGCTTATCATGGGCATATCTGTTTCACTATTTAATTTTAGTTTTGATTGGCCCACTGAGGTCGGAGTTATGAATGTAAAGGAGTAAAATTCAGCATGTAGATTCCTCTAGGCAAGATCTGCATTACTATGAAATTTGAGCCAGATTGTCCAAGTGGGGTCGGAATTTGTAGGGGGTGTCAATCAACTATGTAGAACTATGACATTATGGTATATGATATGTCATTTGATCGGAAATGATGAGTAACGAAATCAGATATAGCCCTTTTACATTTTCTAAATACTACGTTCGAGAAAATCAGTTTTTGATTAAATAAATTGGTGGGTTTAAAAAGAGCAGATAAAGGAATAAAAATAGATTGCGCTACTTTCCTATACATTTATCGGGAGGATTAATTTCTTGTTCGTTTTAACAGCAACAGTTTCAGCAGCAAAAATTGCCCTCTCACACAATCAGTTGAGATCTTTATAATTTTCTATGTTTAGATAAACATTATCTATTCTACTCTAAAGAAATTACTAAATTACAAAAACCATATGAAAAATAATTTTTTTCAATTTATTGGCTCATTAGGGAAAGCACCTCATCTTTTCAGCAAAAGCTTGAGCAGCTGCATGCCCTAGAAGTCGTATTCTCTTATTTGTTTTAGAATAATTTCTTACATCTCTCCAAAATATTTAATAAAAAAATGAATTTATTTATTTATTTATTTATTTATTTATTTATTACTTCTTATAATTATCCCTCTTAAAACGTGAACCATTAAGGTAAGTATCGTAGCCGACATAAAAAAAAACAGGCCCAGTCACCTGATCTTATTTTCAGGTACAGAGGGTAGTTCATTGCAGAGTGGGCCCCCTCTAGCGAAGATCTGGGCGTCTATTCCTACTAGCGAAGATTTGCGCCATCCGAGTTATGAGTAAGGACTGCTAAGAAGGGGGGGGGAGTCAAGATGGAAGTCCTCCGGAAGGTGTGCAACCACTGGCTGTCACTCCCAGCTATTGAACGGTCCATAAGCACGGGTCTGCCTGTCATGCCATAGTCCCCCATAGTTTATTCTTAAGTGTGTTATTAAGAACATGGGCGCTTAAAATTCCCTTGCCCCTAAATTTATTAGCTGGTGTTGAGTAGTTTAATTTATAGAAATCTGCTATACGATCGATAATTGCATTCTAAGATAAGGTAAATAATTAATTAGTTATTCAAGCTGTGCTCACTATATTCTCTGATTAGTGACTTGATTAAGGTATCGTGTTTAGATTAATTAAACAAATATTGTCTTAGTGTTACATTAGAAGTTATTTAGTTTTGAATTGTAATTTCCTGAGTTATAATAGAGAGTTCATATCTACTTCTAATTTTTACCTGAAGTATTTTTATCTAGTATTGAGCACTTGGAAACTTTATTATTACGCTAATGTTCATGCAGTAAATACAGGATATTCTACGTTAACTATTAGCAATTTGATCTTAATTTTTATATGCTGTTTCAAGTGAAAATACGTTTAATTTTGAATTACCTCCTGCGTGCCAAGAATTCCAATAGTGAATACAACAGACTCTGGATTTAAGTGAATGGTTATTAGCATTAAGTCAATATGCCTATATGAAGTCATCATGAAATCAATTTGCCTTCATATTAGCGTATGGAGAAGATTTTGATACTGGTATCCGGTTCAAAAATAAAAGTTCAGAGAAAGCCCCTTATCGTTTTATTTATTTTTGAGAGCAACTGAAAATCAACTCATTCTATCGGCGATACCTTTCCGAAATTTCGCGATATTTGCTTGGGATTTTCATAAGAGTAGCTCTATACATTTGCCTAATAAATTATGCAAAGGACATTTTAGTGACGCATGCGCAGTTAAACATTGTTTTGTAAAAATGCTCATATTTCATCATATATTTAATATTTTTGTGTTCTGCTTGCAGGGTGTTGTCTCTGCTGCAGTTTGTCCTGAAAATGGCATTGCATTGGGTTGAAAACCCTGCATGTTATAAACAAAAAACCCTGCAATAGGCCAGAAAAAACTGCTACCCTCGAAGCGATCGAAATATTCAAGGCCAAGAAGTCCTCCCCCCACCTGCTTCTCAATTATCAAACAGACTTTAATGTATATGCAATACTTAACTCTTTATCCGATCTATTATGATCTCTTTTTTATCGGTTTCTTTATTATGGTTTTTGCTTTCCTTTGCATTTTGTTATTTCTTGCATGTTTATTTTTCTGTAAATCCTCTTGTTCTCAGACAACCGGATAAGTTCTCTTTTCGGTCCGCGTAAACGCGCACCATCCCTTTTGTATATTTTCTTTTTGTATAATTTATAAAAATTAGTGTTTACACCCTTTTTATTCTATTGGCCATTATATTTCAAAATTCTGTGCTTTTTCTATTTATCCTGTTGGCCATTATTTCCTCTTTAATTCTTTTGTATCCTATTGGTTCATGTATATGCATAATTTGTACCACTGTTCTGTATATAAAGGCTTGCATGCCTCTTGCTGCAGTACAAAATGATCAGAGACGGGTTCCCTGCCGATTTGATCTTGATGGTGAAATCCTTTCTTGACGGCAGATCCTATCAAGCCAAGGTTGGAGAAAATCTTTCCACACCCCGTGTTGTAAAGGCCGGTGTCCCTCAGGGTTCTGTCCTCGGGCCTATGCTATTTAATTACTTTGTACATGATTTCCCAAAACCCGATAATTGTCATCTGTATTTTTATGCGGATGACACTGCCATTATGACATGGGCACACCAGCCGGCTCACGTTATCACTCGGCTGCAGTGCGCCTTGAAGCAGTTCGAAGACTGGTTTAACTGCTGGAAGTTGAACCTTAACGTCGGAAAGTGCAAGGCTTTGTACCTCAATAGGAAGCTCAAGCATCCCCCAGATTCTCTTGTTCTGTTTAATAAGAAACTGGACTGAGTGGACAACTACAAGTACCTGGGAGTTATCATTGACTCAAGACTCTCATGGAACCAGCATAGGTCCTATGCTCTGAACAAAGCGAAGAGGGCTAAGTACAGTATCATAGCTCTTATGGGTCGCAACAGCGCCCTCAGCATTGACAACAAGCTACTTCTGTACAAATCGATTATCCGGACCATACTCCTCTATGGCATGCCTGCGTGGGCGACTATCTGTAAAAGCAGATGGAGTGAACTACAGTCATTCCAGAATGTTACCCTGAGGACCATTGCCCAGCTGGACAGAAGGACGGTGAAAAACCAATCCATCCACCTCGATTTAAACATGGCCCATATCGGTAAGTTTATACAGGATCTCCTTTTCATTATGATACAGAAGATGAAGACTCACGACAATAAGCTTGTGAAAGGGATACTGGAGAACTCAATGAATATGAACTGGCATACGAAGTATCGTAAACCGAGGCACGTTCTTGACATCAATTTTGAAGATATTACCAACGTCTCTTTCCCAGACTACTGGAAGATGTGATAATCTTATTTCTCCTTGTGTTTTTTTTTTATTTCGTTTGTTTTTTGTTTCTGACAATCGTCAATCTTACTTTTTTTTTTTTTTTGTATAATATGGAAGACCGCTTGGGTTGGTTAGGCTTCTTGACTACCTCAGTGTATTTCCTTTGGAGTTTATTCTGGTTACATGAGCTTTGTGAAAGCGCTGCTTTCGTCCCATCCTAACGAATGTACACTTCACTGTTCGATTGTCGATTGTCGATTGTCTTGCTGCAGTGCGCCTTGAAGCAGTTCGAAGACTGGTTTAACTGCTGGAAGTTGAACCTTAACGTCGGAAAGTGCAAGGCTCTGTACCTCAATAGGAAGCTCAAGCATCCCCCAGATTCTCTTGTTCTGTTCAATAAGAAACTGGACTGGGTGGACAACTACAAGTACCTGGGAGTTATCATTGACTCAAGACTCTCATGGAACCAGCATATGTCCGATGCTCTGAACAAAGCGAAGAGGGCTAAGTACAGTATCATAGCTCTTATGGGTCGCAACAGCGCCCTCAGCATTGACAACAAGCTTCTTCTGTACAAATCGATTATCCGGACCATACTCCTCTATGGCATGCCTGCGTGGGCGACTATCTGTAAAAGCAGATGGAGTGAACTACAGTCATTCCAGAATGTTACCCTGAGGACCATTGCCCAGCTGGACAGAAGGACGGTGAAAAACCAATCCATCCACCTCGATTTAAACATGGCCCATATCGGTAAGTTTATACAGGATCTCCTTTTGATTATGATACAGAAGATGAAGACTCACGACAATAAGCTTGTGAAAGGGATACTGGAGAACTCAATGAATATGAACTGGCATACGAAGTATCGTAAACCGAGGCACGTTCTTGACATCAATTTTGAAGATATTAGCAACGTCTCTTTCCCAGACTACTGGAAGAGGTGATAATCTTCTTTCTCCTTGTGTTTTTTAATTTCGTTTGTATTTTGTTTCTGACAATCGTCAATCTTATTTTCTTTTTTGTATAATATGGAAGACCACTTGGGTTGGTTAGGCTTCTTGACTACCTCAGTGTATTTCATTTGGAGTTTATTCTGGTTAGATGAGCTTTGTGAAAGCGCTGCTTTCGTCCTATCCTAACGAATGTACACTTCACTGTTCGATTGTTGTCTTGCTGTATATATCCTTGACAAAGCCGGGAATAAATGGCGAAACTAGTTGGAACTCCTGATGTCCCTCTGTTATACTGTAAGGCCACCACCTGTTTAATCAATAGGGACAGTATTATGATCCACCCTTCTACCGTTATAAACAAAAAACTTACGAATGAATTTCGAATTTTTTTAAAGAAACCTTTATATCTCTGTGAACATACGTGCTACTCTCATACAAATGAGCACTGATAAGTATAGGAAGCCTCATAATCAGGCCGGCCAGGTGGCCGAGAGGGCTAGGGCGTAGGCTTTCTAGTTCTCGAGTCCGCCTGGCCGCGGGTTCGAATCCCGCCGTGGGCATGGATGTTTGTGTTAGTCCCGGGCTGCGTACTGTTAAAACTTGTGTAAAAGGTGCAAACTGACCTTTGTAGTCGACGTCAAAATTTCTAGACCCCACCCCACCTCATAATCAGTTACAACGCAAAAACTCTTCGATCTGTGAAGGTTGCTTTCCCGCACGCCACTAAGCTTTACTGCCTTCTCTGGGAGCGTTCATTTCTGATGCCAGGCCCGATCTTGTAGGATAAATCCATCTTGCTTTATGAGTCCTCCAAACGGACCATGACAACAGTGCATGCCCTGTTTCTCCGTAAAGTCATTTTAAACGAAAGCCGTCTCGCTCATGAGCCCTTTTTAGACAAACTTGCGAAATATTTTTCCAAAGATCCAATACTTTGGATGTCGTAACTTTCGAGACTGCAGTCAGCTGCTTTGAGAAAAAATCTTTTTTCAGGAATTTGTTTGATGGTGTATGATTCCAGTTTTCTACTGGTTTCGGATAATGGGGTAGCTTAATGCCCTATGTATCTAAGGGCTGCTGCCTTTTTCCATGAGGGATGGTTAGATACAAATTCAGATGGTTTGTTGTTTCAACTGTGGCTCCAGCTAGACATGCACTAAAAAAATTTATTTTCGAAGTCAGGTTCTTCTTTTTCCCTACGCTGATCAACTTCTATGATTAGACTCATTCAACTCTTATTTAAATAGGTGAAAAGTATACCCTTGAATCACATGACTTCACACTTTATTACATGAAACTATATCATAACAAATTTACATATGTTTCACAGATTTTCTAATTCATTGTCCAATGTGTGTAATAAACATACGAGGGGAGATCAAAAAGTAAGTTGCACTTCCACGGTATGCCCATTTATTACACCACCTATACAAAAGCAACACGGCTATAGCAGCATACAATGTAGGTTCACTTTTCCACATAGTCCCCAAGAGACCCTAAACATTTATCCGAACGATCAACCAACTTTTCGATTCCGGATGCATAGATATCTCCTCCAGCGTTTTGTAACCACACGGTGACAGCCGCTTTCACCTCCTCATCGTTTCGAAATCGTTGTCCACCGAGTTCCATTTTGAGCTTACCGAAAAGATGAAAGTCGCATGGCGCTAAGTCGGGACTGTATGGAGGATGTTACCAAACCTCCCACTTGAATCGCTGCAGCAGTTCGCACGTTTGGCGGGCCTTGTGAGGTGTTGCGTTATCGTGCAACAAAATCACACCGGCGCTCAATTTCCATATACAGCAGTGATTTCACGATAAATGTCCATGCAATTCACCCGTTTGGCCCATAGAAATCGGATTGCTGCTCGCACCTCAAGTTTGGAGTGGACATCCAGTTGACGCGCCATTGCTTTTAGCCCGCTAAATACACAAAACACGACGGGAAACCACAGCCACTGTCCTGTCCGACATCTGCGCAGTTAATGTCCCGTTCTCCACTTTGCCCAAGATTGCGACACACAGTGCGCTCCTGCGGCGAGTTAGTGCAACTTACTATTTGATCTCCCCTCGTACATCTGGTCAATCCTATTATCCAGGGTTTTTATAAATGCATGCTCACTAATAGAAAATAGCCTAAGTTACGAAATAATTAGCTTGATGACTCCTATATCGCAGCTAGAGAAAATTTATGAAATTTTGGCATTTACACTGAAGTGCCAATATTCATGGGAGCATCGTATGCAAATTTTCAGGTGTTGCTTGCATGCGGTAAAAAGTGTATAAATAGGGAGAGCGACATCAGTGCTGTCCACTCGATTATTATAAGTTGTCTGAAACATCTTGTAACGTGATTATGGATACAGGACGAAAATTATCAGAGTTTGAACGCGGAATGATAGTTGGAGCTAGAAGCATGAGACATATCATTTCTGAAGTGGTGCGGACATTCAATATTCTTCGCTCCACAGTGTCAGGGGTACAAAGAGTATCTCATTTCAGCCGTTACCTCCCACCATGGGACAGCACAGTGGCGGACTGCAGCTGCTGAGCAGAATGGTCCTTCGTAACAGAAACACGTCATTATGTCAATTAACAGCCACATTCAATGAGGGACGTACAAGAAACGTGTTTATGAAATCAGTATAGTGAAATTTGGCACTGATGAGATATGGCAGCAGAAAATCGACAAGAGTGCCTTTACTCACAGCACGCCATCGGAGGCTGCGCCATATGGGGTCATGAAGATATTAGAACACACTAGAAACACACAGCTTCGTCTGATGAGTCACGGTTCATGTTGGTGCAAGCCGGAATTGTCAGGAATACACTGTGAAAGCTGATGGTGGCTCCAGCATGATGTGGGGCGTGTTTACATGGTAGGGTTTGGGCCCTCTGATCAAGTTGGATCTACCATTGACTGAGAATCGTTATGTCCAGCTGTTTGGTGACCATTTGCAACACTTCATGGCCTTCACGTACCCTAACAACGATAGGATATTTCAGGAGGACAATGAGCCATGTCACCGAGCCAACATTATTCGCGACTGGTTTGAGAAGCATTCTGAAAAATTACATTTACTAAAGAGCAATTAAATTAGAAACAGCTGGCGTTATGCAGATATGTTGCTGTGAACGGCACTGGCAACGGAAACGGTAAGATGTAAGCAGCGACCCGACAGTCTAAGGAGTGATTCGACAAGAATCAGTAGCAGTCGGACGCAGTAATGGTAAAACTAAACATCTAAGCGCATTTGATCGTGGGCAAATTGTCGAGACCTGACGAATGGGTCACTCCATCTTGGAAGTAGTGCAGGCACTGGATCACTTCATCGTATACGATTGCGTACAACAAATGATTTAAATTTCAAAAGGATATATGCACAGGATTGTGGTAGAGGATGTCCCAAAAGTCTTAATAGAACAATATGGCGTATACCCTTTACGATCATGTAGATGTTGGATATCATCCTGGGATACATTCTTCCAAAGTCCAGGATCTGTTGAAGCAATTGTGTAAATGTTACAGCTTGTGTTTTGCAAACTTGGATGTACGTCCCACCATGCCCCAAACATGCTCATTTGGCAACAAGTCTGGAGATCGTGCTGGCTAGGGAATTCGTACCATAAGTTGAAGTGCTTGTAAGGTAGTACTTGGCATGGATCAGTAGTGCGTGGTGTCCGGAACCAGGTCTAGGCGTGTGAGCACCTTCTGTAACCAATGCTGCCAACATCGAGCCACCACAGAAACATTAGGTCCAAAATGGGACGTGATTTGGCGATAAGACGATCCATCCTCTCGAAATCCCAGAATCCGACCTCTGTTAAACTCCGTCAGTTGCTACACAGGAGTACGGCTGCATGTGCGGGACATGCAAGCGTTGAGACAACTCTAGTCTTTTACTATACAGATGTAGATTGATGATTTTGTGTAAATTAGGTATGAACTATTCTTCCAGTGGAGGAACTTTTGGAACACCCTGTACCAGGATCCTATGCACATATCGTGCTGAAATTTAAATCATAAGTTGTTGGTCACTTACACTATGCTCTTGTGCAAGTTCATTAAAATTGACCAACTCCTTCCATGTGTTACTTTTTTGCCGGCAGTGTAGTTCAAATGAAGTCCCAATATGCAATTATTCGTCCTAACATGTTCAAATCATTTTGCCCAACCCCTGTATCTGAGGGTGGCCTGGTTGTCTCGTCGATCGGTTTGCCGTAGAGTTAAGCAACTTCAGGCACGGTCACTGATGGATGACAGCCAATGGACATCCATCTCATTCCCTCCGTGCTTCGGAGAACACATTAAGCTGTCGATCCCGTTATCTTAGCTGGGATGGCGCAAAATTCCCTAACTGGAATTAAGAGCCCAGATCTTAGCTGGGGAGGGGCCCACTTGGCAATGGTCTACCCTCTGTACCAGAAGATAAAGAACCTCTGCATATCAAAATATAATATTTTTGAAAGACATTTTAATAATTTTTATGAACATAAATAACTCTTAAATGGCAGCTTCCTTGGCGATTGTTTGAATTAAGTTGAAGTTATTCAAAATGTTCGATTGCGTTAAGGGTAGCATCCCCCCTCGAAAAGGCAAAATTGAAAACTTGAGAGAAAATGGTCATCACCCTTTTACTATATGATTTCTATGAACCTAAATTTTAAATTAAATTAACAAAAACATTAATTTTTAATTTTTTTGTATTAAAAAACAGCATTTTTGTGTTTAAAAAGCCCCATTTAGCATAAATTTCTTGTCAACTTTATGATGAAGTTATTAGTCCAATTGTGTTGAATTTTTTTTTCTGATTTCTATTTAATGTGTATTACATTCTGAACTAGAATTATTGAATTAGCTTTATCCATTCAGGTGGGGGGGAAAATGAATATATCTCTACCATTTTTAGTCACGTTATCTTGCTTAATACATATTTCAAACTCAAACCAAAAAAGTATTAATTTTCACATATCAATGATTCTAGTTCATTATGCTCCTTGATTATGTATGAAAAAACTGAAAAAAAAATGTTCATGATACGTTAATTCTTTAAAAAGATATTTCGCCAAGACTGATGGTGATAATGTGAAAATAAGAAAGCTGAGAAAATTAGGTTTAAAGTTGAATTATCAATTTATTTTTGTTTTCATCAATTTTTAAAAACCACCAGCTACATAGTCCTTATCTTCGATTTTCACTGATATCATATCCACAATTAATAAAGCACTGAGGACAGGGAAATTGATTAATAAATGTCGAAAACAGTTCACAGTCAATAAATCAGTATCCACTGATATTAGTTTCAAAATTCAACTCACTCTTGCAAAAACTGTTGTGAATACCTGATGCGCTTAGCTTCCTGAAAGAAGTAATTTTTTCAGTAGCGTTTTCGTCTGTATCGGCGGTACCTTCTTCGTAAAATTTATTGTTCGTGAAGCGATTTCCATGAAATCGTATCTTCTTTGGCCGATCGCTTCTTCTACCTGGCATTATTAATTATTTTATAGTTAATGATTAATAAACTAAAAGTGATGTTTGGAACTGAAATTGATCACAAGGTAACAAAGATGACTGAATTACAGGAGAAAGACGCTAATGAAGGCAGCCATATTGCTAGTTCACGCACGTTTTGTAAACTGCTTTCTGATTGGCTGATACTACGCATAGCTATAACAAGCAATGCTATCAACAGACAATAAAATTACTTGTTTCATTGATTTAGAAACTTTGAAATAAAGTTATAGAGCTCCCTTTTCTTGACCTAGCACAGTTTAAATTTTTTAAAACGGATAATTAGAAGTCAAGTTATAGCAATTTTAATTTTATGCATATATAATGAGCTCTTAAACAGAAATACTGACGCAAATAAATTAATTAATATCTTAATTTCTAATTAACGTTCAGCTATAAAAATTTCAGAATGGATTCACAAAAACCTGAATATGCTAAAAACGAAAAAAATTTTTTTTTCAATTTTTCGTCAAAATTTTGATTTTTCGAGGGGGATGCTACCCTTAATCATTTTAGATGACACTTATGATTGAAGTCAATGCGGTATCGTAAGTAGTCGGCTTTTAACAGCTTTTTTAAGGTGCGTCATTTCGGTTAAGGAATCTAAAAATATAATTAAAATATTGAATGCGATAGACTTTCTCTTACTCAAATTAAAAAAAAATGATAACGTATAGTTACAGTAGAAGGTATCAGAGATGACCCCCAACTCCACTCCCTGTAGATCGGGCGGTGGGCAACATTGAAAATTCAAATGGGAACCCCATTTTTATTGCCGATTCGGATTCTAAGCTAAAAATACATCAGTTTTGTCTGAAACATTTGGCTCTGTAATCGCACAAAATAAAATTTTTCAGAATTAATTGTTGGTGGTGTCTCTCCATGGCCCGTGCCCATAGTACTTCAGAGACGATCCAATAATTATTAGACAATTACCTCTCTAATTAGGAGAGGTGCTTAATCAATTTTTGAAAAGTGTTCGAAGCCACTGTCATTTTCTTTTAACTTTGCATCATGGATTATGTAATTAAACAAAAAAAATTGAAATGATTTTCATTTATGGCGAATGTAGGAGAAATTTCGACGAAGCTGCCAATTTGAGTATTTGAGCTATTTTCTGAAACAGTACGATCACATTCTTCTTTTATTAGAGTTGTTAAACAATTTTCTAGTGACAGAAGTGTAAAGCCGAAGAAAAGAACTCGCAGCTACCATTTGTGGAGAAAATAATCAAATAGCAGTACCAGCTGCAGTGGCTGATAATCCACATGCGTCCGAGAAATATCGCACCAATCAGGAATTTCTCGCATGATATTAGTTACCTAAATTTCATCCGATTCATGTGTACTTACATCAGGTACTAAATGGCGATGATTTTCAAAACCGATTAACGTTTTGTCAATGGCAGTTGAGCAAATACAAATGAGCCAGAACTTTTTTGCTCGTGTACTATTCTCTAATGAATCAGCATTTACGAACCAGGCGAGATTAACAACCATAACATGCATTATTGCAGCGTAGAAAACCCACAGTTGATTCGTGAAGTAAACCATCAGCATCTTTGGTCGGTCCAAAGTGTAATACAGTAAGTAAACCAAAGTGTGGAATAATTGGCGCTAAACTTATCGGGCCATATGGTGATTGGTAGTAGTTTGAATGTTAACAAATACTGAAACATTCTTGCAGACGAACTACCACAATTGCATGAATACCCGAGCTTAAAAGTGCGACAGAACATGTTGTTTTAACATGATGGTTGCCCAGCACACTATTCGTTAGTAGCACGCGAAGTGTTAGATGGAGATTATAATAATCGCTGGCTCGGTAGATGAGGACCAGTGCACTGCCAGCCAGATCGCCAGAACTTACCTTCCCAGATTTTTCCTAAAGAAACCCATAGAACTCGCGAAAACACGATACAACGAATAAGGGATGCTCGCGCCGCAATTATATCAAAATGCTTTTGAGATGTGTACAAGCATTTGAAGCACGAATCAACAAGTGCATTGAAGTTCGAAGTCATCAGTTTGAGCATTTAATTTAATTGAATGTTGAGAGGTGAGGGGGCTCACCTAAAACAAGGACCCCAAGGGAAAAGAAACGTATCACTTGATCTATACAGGTATCTAATTTTTTTATTTTTCAATCCAAACTGTATTTCTCGAGAATTGCAAACAATCTTAGTTTGTGCGATTACAGCGTCATCTATCACGAATCAAAACAAATGTTCCAGACAAAAAATATGTATTTTTAGCGTAGAAGCCAAATCTTCAATAAGAAATGGGGGTTTTCATTTGAAATTTGAAAGTTGACTCCCGCCACAGAGGGTAGGGTCCTTGAAACGGGTTAAAACGTTACGAGAAGTTTGTCCTTTTAAACCTTCGGACATTGGGGGCATTGTACACTGAGTTAGCAAAACTCATGGGATAGCAAGCACATTGATTGATAGGCATGGCTCACGAATTCACAGGGGTAACGGATTCTGGGAATGGACCATTAGACGTTGTGGGAAGAGCTTGGATAAGTGATTAATCAGAAATGGCACGTCGTCGCGAGTTGACGTCTTTTGAACGGGGTATGATAGTAGGTGCCCGACGCATGGGATGTTCCATTTCGGCAGTGGTGCAGGGATTTGGCTTTACCCGCTCAACTGTCTCCAGGGTATATCGGGAATCACTGGATGAAGGCATCACAGTCCACAACAGGCACCATACCGGGCGTCCAGCTGCCCTGAATGATCGTGACCGGCGACACCTGGGACGAATGATTCAGAGAGACAGGAGCGCAACAGTGCAGCAAATCACAGACCAGTTCAATACTGGCCGCACTAGAAACGTCTCTCGGTGGACAATCCGTCGGAATCTGCATGCCCTCGGGTTTGGCAGCCGTCGCCCTACACGGGTGCCAATGTTTACCCAGCGTCATCGGACACTCCGGCGTGCATTTGCCACCAACCATCTTGGCTGGACTCTGCAACAGTGGCGTAACGTCATATGGTCAGATGAGTCACGATATCAACTGTACCACGCTGATGGGAGGCACCGTGTGTGGCGCAGACCTCACGAAACGATGGATCCCGCATGCCAACAGGTGGTGGTGCAGGGTGGTGGGGCGTCAGTGATGGTCTGGGGTGCATTTTCCTGGTTTGGAATGGGCCCTCTGGTTATCCTGGACCAAACGTTGAATGGTCCACGGTATCGTCAACTCATCGGGTGCAGACCCGTTTTTGACATTTCAACACCCTGACGACGTAGCAGTCTTTCAAGATGACAATGCTCCACCACATCGCTCCAATGTCGTCCGCGAATGGTTCGAGGAACATGCAGGAGAGGTCCAACGACTGAGCTGGCCAGCCCGGAGCCCTGACATGAATCCCATCGAGCATATCTGGGATGCTGTTGAAGTCAGGCTCCGGGCACTGGATCATCCGCCCACGAACGGGCAGCAACTATCTTCGGCTCTGCAGACTATCTAGTGTCAACTGCCTCCAGAAGTGTAACAGGGACTTGCAGACTCACTACCATGCCGTATTGCTGCACTCCACAGGGCCAGAGGGGCCCGACCAGATATTAAGTAACTATCCCATGAGTTTTGCTAACTCAGTGTACTAAATAGATACCGGATTTCTGGAGCTGGGGAACCTTCGGTGGTCGAATTTGTTATCATTGGATAGCTTTTTTTAAAAAAAATTAAACACGTATTTGTTTATTTTTTGGTATGATGCGTATTTTTTTTAGTTATTTTAATTTGTCAGATTAATTGGGGCACCCTATATAAATAAGTTGTAACCGACTGTTCTGAACGACTATACAGGAGTAGTTAGTAAGTTTGAAGAAGCTAATAATTCCATCGTTGATTACGAATTTTTCACAATAAGTTGGCATCTATATTTTTGTCGGGGAAAGCACAAGTTTCTGTAGTTTCCACACAATCAAAGGGCACGCGCTACAAGACCATGTGACCACACAAGATATTGTGTGTAATATATCTAACAATTTGAAACGACATGTCACAAACGAATGTATAAGAATAGTTAAGAAGTTCCAAGATGGTCGAATTTGATTCAATGGTATTTTTGCTAATGATCTATTATGGTACCATTGTAAATTTTCAGTGCTATTTTCAGTGATATAAATATGGGATGTAATATATCAAACATGTACCAATATATCATGAACGAATATATAAGAGTAGTTAGTAAATTCGAAGATGGTCGAATTTCATTCAGTGGTACTCTTTTAATGATACCATTATGGTGCTTTTGGAAATTTTCAATGCTAAGATATGGCTTGTAATATATCAAACAATTTGTAACCTTGTTATAGAAAAGTTATAGGCGATATACAGGGTGAGTCTGAAACCTTGTCACAAACTTTTAGAGGAGGTAGTACGGATGATTCTAAGTAAAAAAGTTTATATGAACATGGGTTTGAACGATAACCGAGATATGAACTGAAATAAAAATGCCGCCACTGAGATCAACAAGAATATAACTCGTAAAACGATTTTCAAATATGCTGAAAAGAAGAATATAAATATTTGTTGTTTTAATATTACAGTCATATTTTATATACAGCAACGGCGAAAACTGCATATCAATTTACGTATTCGATTGCAGCGTTCACACGAATCTTTCGAAACACGCGCGAAATGAAAAATGAAATGCTCGCACGTCTAAATGTTTTAAACTACTTCGCCTATGTTCTTTCTATTGCTAGAGCTATTCATCCCTTCTTAATCATTGTTGCAAAGCATTACCGGGAAAAGTCTTGTAGGCATTCCAAGGAGCTTTACCTGTGACGCAGATGTGGATTTAAACAAGAATGTTTTTAAGTCTTTTTCCTCTACAAATTTAATTAATTTTTAAAAAATAATTTAATCAGGACGTATAGTCGTCAAAAATGCTAGATTTTCAAATTCACTCAAATTCAAAATGGACTTCAGTGGATTTAAATTTCAATATTTCACTTTTACTTGCAGTTGGTTTAAATAAACCATATAAATACCTTTGATTCTATTCACACTCACATCATTTTTAACTACAGGCCTAACTTTAATTAGCCATTTTTAACAATAGGCCTAATATTATTTAGCCATTTTTAACTTCAGGCCTAACATTAATTAGCCATTTTTAACTATGGGGCTAACATTAATTAGCCATTTTTAACTATAGGCCTAATATTAATTAGCCATTTTAAACAATAGGCCTAACATTAATTAGCCATTTTTAACTATGGGGCTAAAATTAATTAGCCATTTTTAACAATCGCCTTAACATTAATTAGTTACATTTTACAATAGGCCCAACAGCACTGAATTTTAAAACTAAATGAGCACGTGCATCAACATAGCTTCATAACGGGCACCTGCTCCAGGCTGCCATCAACAATGTTTAAGTGATAAACAAACAGTAACACTGTATTTACATATGACTCGTCAATACGAATCGATTGATATATTACATGCCCACAGTTCATATTCTTAACATTAGTGCACGTGTCTGAAGGGCCCACGAGAGCTCATCAAAAGTTGATATATCGCAGTTGAGTTCTTCCATTTTCACGTTATTGTGCAAACGATGGCCGACCAGACACATAAAGAATTGATTATGCTTGTACGTATTCTTATATACAGGGTGTTTCACTATACAATTCCATGTATAAATGGCCTGTGCATTGCCAAATGCTGTTCTCCCCTTTAAGATTCTATAACTAAAGCAGAGAAAAGGCTTGTGAATTAAGTGAAGACACGTGATCGTCTTCCTTGATGGTCAATATGTCAGAACTGGTTCAAGGGTATGTGGTTTAGTGGTACAATTATGGTCCACTGGAAACTTTCAGTGCTAAGATATGGCATGTATTATATCAAACAGCTTGAAATAACATGTCATGATTGAATATTAACGAAAAATCAATGATAGTCGAAATCGGTTCAAAGGTACCTGCTTTGCATGGATCCATTATGGTTCATTGGAACCTTCAATGCTAAAATATGACATGTAATATATCAAACGATTTGGAATGATGTGCCATGAATGATTATAACGTAAAAATTTTGATAGTCGAAATTGGTTCAAAGGCACCTGCTTTTCATGGATCCATTATGGTTCATTGGAACTTTCAGTGCTAAAATATGGCATGCAATATATCAAACGACTTGGAATGATGCGATTTGAATGAATATAACGTAAAATTGTTGATAGTCTAAATCGGTTCAAAGGTGCCTGCTTTTCGTGAACCCATTATGGTTCATTGGAACTTTCAATGCTAATATATGGCATGTAATATATCAAACGACTTGGAATGATGTCATGAATGAATATAACGTAAAATTATTAATAGTCGAAATCGGTTCAAAGGCACCTGCTTTTCGTGGACCCATTATGGTGCACTGGAACTTTCAATGCTAAAATATGGCATGTAATATATATCAAACAACTTGCAATGATGTGTCATGAATGAATATAACGTAAAATTAATGATAATTGAAATTGGTTCCATGATTCGTGTTTTAATGATACCATTATGAAACTATTGGATGCTTTCACTGCGAAGATATGGTATGTAAGTACTTACGCCTTATATTATCAATATTAGTTTGTGTTAGCCAAATTTTAACAATGATACATGCTTACGCAGAAAAGCGTTGGCAATAGTTTTTGAAGAAAGATTATTAAATAAGAATGCTAACAAATTAAAAGATTCGCATATGCTCTAATCTATAGAGAAATGCTACTTTCTCCTTTTAACTTTTCAGATAGTTTTATTCAGTCTAAACTGCAAATTTCAATTTATCTTCACTCGCACTGAGTGTAGATGGTGAAGTTATCAACGGCAAACCATTAATGATGGATTTTGAAAATCACAATTATGCATTAGCTTATTTCAGCATGTTTTCGGGATTAGGCGTTGCGTTATACGTTTCCCTTAGAAGTACGCCTGCTTAGCAACCAGAGGCTTCCTTAGCAACCTCATCTAATTCATAACAATGAAAGGTTCTTTAGAAATCAAATGCTTTCCTTTTCTTTCTCGATTTCTTTAATATCCTATCGGTCCTGGGCATTTCGGTTGCCTGACTTGTCACTTATTTACTTAATTTTTCCTTTCTCTCGTCTTTTTTCTCTTTTTTTTCTTTTCTTTCTTTCTTATCTTTTTTTT
>JAHWFO010007108.1:301419-315406 GCA_023313115.1 Rhysida immarginata
TTTTTTTTCTTTTTTTATTTCTCTGGTTTTGTTTTTGTCGATCATCAATCCTGGTCTGGATCTCGGCCTGTGGGAGACAACTTGGGGCCTGCCTTTCTAGTGTCTAGATCGGATTTCCTCAGTCGTTGTTACATTATTATTATTATTATTATTATTATTATTATTATTATTATTATTATTATTATTATTATTTGCGAGTGGTCATGTGAAAAGTGTACCTGAAGGTAAAATAATAGATTCCGGGGAAAAAAAGCATTTAAACTTTGAAGACATATACGAACATTCTTCTAATAGTCACTCAAAAGCTAAAAAAATCAAGGAAAGTTTCCTAGCCCGTAACATCGACCCCAGTGAAATAACACATGAAACCAAACTGAATAGCGAAGTAGCACATGCACATAATAAGCTACATTCCGAATTTCCAAATGTAGAAAATATGAAGGGGACAGACTGACATGGTAAAACCGATAAGTAGCCCCATTCTTCTGCCACTTATTAATGAGAACCCGACAGCTTAGAAAATGGCGGGTCGGTTGGAGACTTATTCCAAGGAAGAAGTGCGGTTAGTCATCCGTATCTTATACGCCAAAAGAACCCAAAAGAAATGTATCGACCGATATCCACTGTGTACCTTGACAGCTGTTTAAAGCTCAGGTTTACAAGCGAGTTAAAAAATTCAAGAAAGGCGTCGTATTATCATAAGATACAGATCGGCTTGTAAGAGGAAAGGCTGTTGTAATGACAGAAAACATTGAAACCATGAGCAAAATCGCCAGAAGAATCCATCATTCATAATATCACAATAGATTTTGTATCTATGAGTCGTGCACAAGTGGTTGCTATGACAACGCAATACTTTTCATTCTACTGGAATCACAATGTGGTAGCTTTGCGATTTTTTTGATGATTCGTTGATCGGATTTTGGAGAATTTTTTGTTTTGTTGGGAATTTGATGCTGAGCAAATTTGTAATTGGAAATTATTTTTCTATCTCTTAAGGTTTAGGAGTCAGTTTAAGAGAAAGCTCAGTGTGTTTTATGGTACCATGAAACCAAGTCACCGATCACTGTACAGAGTAATTTTAGAAAGGTTTATGAATGATCACCATGTGATTAGAAAAGTATAGTTGTATGATACATTAAGTTTAAGGAGAGAGGGAGTGTGGGCTCTCTTCCGCAAACCGGACGATTACCTGTCAGTGAAGAGGCTGCCTAGCCTGTGCAGTAACATTTTAAGTTTACACGTCAAGGACAGGGCGTTTGCGGCCTGATTTGGGCGCTATTGCTGGTGTTATACATGTACAAGTAATGTTGCAAAAAAAATAATGAAATAAAATGAAAGAATATCTTTAATAATTATCAGCATAACCTGCTATTCCATTTTTAAAACCACCAGTCCTTAGAGAAGTGTATTGATATTGTTAAAAAAAATCTTCATGATTGATTTTTAAACAATACACTACACCGGGTAAACATCTGAGGTTTGGCGTGAGAATCAAACTGCCTCTTAGATCATTCTTTACTTACTTTCAATCTTCATACAACCATACAGAAGTAAACGTAATAGTCTAGTTGTATTAAAATTATGTAATGTTGGAAAGACTTTTTTGGCCACTCTGTAGTTCTAAGGCTTTTAATCCAAAACAAATGAAATTACAATCATTGCTTCTTTCGCGCGCTTTAAAATAATTTCGCATCATAATATCACGCTTTATTTGGGTGTGCT
Organism: Rhysida immarginata; assembly: GCA_023313115.1. Classification (NCBI taxonomy): domain Eukaryota; kingdom Metazoa; phylum Arthropoda; class Chilopoda; order Scolopendromorpha; family Scolopendridae; genus Rhysida; species Rhysida immarginata. The sequence continues at coordinate 303,145 of JAHWFO010007108.1, forward strand.
TGGATATAATTATTTAGATAACTGATAGTCCATTTGAAGCCAAATTTTATGTAGGTTTGTATGACTATAGATTAAAATGTTTCGTAGTTAATGTTTCATATCAGTAACAATACATTTTTAATTGTATTTATTTAATCTTAAAAAAAAGTCATTGTCGCTTAAAATTTCAAATCTTATTTCTGGAAATGTGGTAATACTTTTCTATTAATGTCACGACAAACATTTTTCATTATTATGATTGTTTTGGAAAACAATTTGAAAACTTTCTGATCCTTTATCCGCTTTATTACCTACTTTTAGAGAAGGAAAACAAATAAGCGGAGTATTTTGTGTGGAGCAGCGGAGACGCAGTTATTTTCTCTTTTCCCCCAACTGTTAATTCCACGCTGAAAATTGCCCTTCTCAGCTTGACAGTAACGGCCTGCTCAAATCAGAATCTCGGTCCTCTCGTCGTAGGAGTGGGGTGGAAGGAGATGGGGAAGAGGGGGGGGGAGAGTTAAGGGACCCTATTTCGTCGGCTCCGTCGGTCTATAGTGTGTTCGGCATCGGGGAACTCCCGTAACACGATGGCAGGTTTGTGCTAGCGAGGAGAATGAACGGCAAAGAGAGGAGCGTCTTCGCGGGAATCCACGAACACGAGTAAAGAGATCGTAAAATTGAAACTAAAGCGAATCGAAGGGCGAGAAATGTTCCGTGCATTTCATTGCTAGGATTTCCCCCGGGAAAACAACGCCAATTTACGTGACGTCAATAATAACGGGAGGGAAGGAAGAAGAGAAGCCGAGATTGAAATGGGCGTTTTCGTCTCACCCTCACTTGCTTCTCTTCCTTCTTTCTCTTCTTTTTTTTTTAAGCCTGCTAAAATGGGAATGAGGCAAGACGATTTTCGAAAGAACAAAATGGGTCCAGATAGCAAAGCACAACAACAAAAAAAAAAGAGAACGTAAAAACATTTTAAGAAAAAGGATAAGGGAAAAGATAAAAATTGCTCGGATGTTGAAGATGATGCATAAGAATGAGAAAGCAAGAGGGAGATGACAATACTTTTAAACTGATAGCAGAGATTTAGGGCTACATTTCGAACCCCATCTATTGAAGAATAAAAGTAAGAAAAAATAAAATTTCTTCGATTTTGTGTCATGGTAACTTTTTTTTATAAAAGACATTACTGAAAGAAAGTCTAAACATTTATGCAAACCTGAAAGAAACAGTGAAACTGAAACAGTATAATTTGCAAAATTGTTTATTCTAAGTTCACTTATGTCTCATCAAAAAATTCTTCCGAGACATAGTGAAACCTGCTTATAATGACCACCCATGTAACCAAGCAAAAATTACATGTCGTAGCCATAATAACAGGTGCAATTAAAAAATAATTATACCGATTTATTTATTTCCTTATAAAAGAATCTAAGTTAAATTTTATGCTCTTTCGTGCCTTTCTAGCAAAAATTCAGTCTTCAATAAGTTGGGTTTTTTTAGGACAATCAGTCATTTATTCATTTATTTATTTACTAGCAGAGGCACCCGACGTTGCTCGGGATAATTACAGTTGTAGGTAAACAGAACAAACTCAAGAAGTTAAATAATATCTCAAATTGGTTTTCAGTATTTCTACAATTTCCTGCTGTAGACGAAGCTCCCGTTGTTCAGACGTTTCCAACGCTCGGATAACTTTTTGTCTTCTTTGAACAATACTCATTCTTTTCTTCAGTGGCTTTTGAATAGATATAAATTAACATGTAATTGGAACCTCTATTAAAGAGCACAATGCAGTGCGCTTGTTGATTTCAATAGTCGAGTTGATGTATGCTTTCTTATCGGTTATGTCGTAAACTGTCGCCTGAGAGTGATCAGCGTCCTTATAGAACTAAGCCACTGGAAGAGGAAGGGGAAGCTGCCGTCGCGTCTGTAAGGTTCTACACTGTTCAAGGGTGCCAGACACACAAATCGTCTGAACACATATTTTAGAGTACTGAAGGGAGAATATTTGTTTCTGCGTTCTCTGCAATCCCAACAATCTCAATGGAATTATTCACTACTTAGTAATCTGTTGTTGCAATTGCACTCTGCTCTCGATTTCTTGAAGCAAATCTTGGCTGTTCATCACTTTATGTGGTCCAGCAGTAGCCGTTTCTTCTGTTGACGCGCTTCACCACTCGCTCAGTTGCAGCAGTGCGTTGGCGAAACCAAAACAGAAACGAGCGAAGGAGCTGCTTCCTCTGTAATCTTTCGACGCTTTCTCAATAGCCTGCTAACTCTCCATTATCTCCAGTTACTGATCTTTTGTAAATAATTTCAAGGAAATGTTAAGCTCTAAGAACTACGAATTCTATGCATTGTTACAAATTCAATCTTGTTTTTTAATTCGCAGAAGTGGGATGGAATCTTCATTACATGCCTTATATGAACCTCATTTACATTGCACAAACTTTGCCTTGAATTGTTGGTCATCTTATACAGGGTTACAGGGAAAGTCTACCTAGATATTTAAGGACGTTATTATTTAGATCGTTGCCTATAGACTTGACCCTATAACCTACTATCCATAAGTTAACCGGTTTCTAGAGAGTGACTTTTAAATTAAAAGAAAAAAATATTCTTTAATGCTCTAATTTCAACTTTTTTTAATTTCCAGACTCTAGGGTCCAATTTTTTGCTGCTTTTAAGTAGGGGGTATGCCAGTTTATAAAAATAAATGATAAAACTTGAAACGACTTGCATGTAGATGTTTTCACTAAGTGTTCCCAACTTTGAAGCACGTTAATTAAAAAAGTTCTATGGAAGTTATCCTGCAAATTATTTAACTATCCAAAAAGGTATAACACTCAATTAAGTAGGTAAATCAAACACAAAATGACAGAGAAAGCGGTTCCAGACCGCAAAGAGTAAATGTTTATTTAAAAGTCACATATCTATAAAACGGTTAACTTTTGGATAGTAGGTTATAGGGTCAAATCTATCGGCAACGACCTAAATAATAATGTCCTTAAATATCTAGGTCGACTTTCCCTGTAACCCTGTATATATAAATGACTTGCGGTTTGTTTATTTGACAATGCTCTGTCACGAACAATATGCCATGCGCCAAAAATAAGCCACAGACCAAACATATTCCACGCGCCAACAAAAAGCTACAGACTAACAATAAGCCAAGGACCAAAAATATGCCACGCTCTAAATATATACCTCGCGCCGACAATATGCCGACGGATAAACAAAAGCAGTCTGTTCTATATACACTGAAGAGCCAAAACATTATGACCATCACCACATTGGTGAATGAACTCGTCTGGATCACGTGCAGGGCACATAATTAAGTGGGAATGATAATTAACTGCTGCTGAAGAAGGTAAGGAATCAGACTTGCACTTAATTTTGCGAGTGATGGGAAAGGCTTCTGATCTAAGCGAATTTGATAAAGGGCAGATTATAATGGCCCGAAGACTCGGAACGAGTATCTCCGAAACTGCACGACTGGTAGGTTGTTCACGATCAGCCTTTGTTAGTATTTATACAAAGTGGATAAATGACGGTGAAACTAGCAGTAGACGCAAAGGTGTTGGATGCCCACGCGTCATCAAAGAAAGAGGACGTCGGAGACTGTCCTGCTTGGTAAAGCATGATCAGCGCCAGACAGTTGCTCAGCTGAAGCCCAATACAATAATGCAGGTTCAAGTGCAAGTGTTTTGGAACACACAGTTCAGCGGACACTATTGGATATGGGCCTGCGCAGCAGACGTCCCACTCGTCTGCTCTGTTGACCAAGCATCATTGTCAATTACGCCTACAGTAGGTCCGGGAACATCGAGACTGGACCATGGATAAGTGGAAGAGAGTTGCCTGATCGGATGAATCACGATTTCTTATTCATTACGTCGATGATCGTGTCAGAGTACGAACAGTTGCCCTCCCCCCCCCCCCTGTATAGCACGCCATACACAGGCTGGTGGTGGCGGTATTATGCTTTGGGGGACGTTCTCATGGGCGGCTCTGGGATCGGTAGTTGTGGTAGAACGGACTATGAAAGCTGCGGACTATCTGAATATCATTGCGGACCAGTTGCACTATTACATGGCGTTTGTCTTCTCAACTGGAAATGGAATCTTTTAGCAGGACAACGCCCCATGTCACAAGGCTCGATTGTGTTGGAGTGGTTGGAGGAGCATAATGGTGAATTCCAATTAATGTCCTGATCATCTAACTCGCCGGATCTTAATACGATAGAGCACATTTGGATGTCATGGAACGTCAGCTCAGAGCTCAAACATCACCATGTCGCAATATCTCGACTTTGCGTGACCGCTGCTTAGACATTTGGTACAACCTGTCTCCAGTCATCTACCAAGAACTTTGTCACGTATTTCAGAGTAATGCGCAGTGGAAGTTAGATATATGCTGAAAAAAGACTACAGAATATAGCTTTTGGCTTAATTTTATTAATAACAACAACAAAACTGTCTTATATGGAAAATAGACAAATTATATTGGGCTACGATTCTGCTTATACGCAAGAAACGCTAAGGGATATTGCCCTGCCCAAAAGGCAGCTTACCGCTTCGTTTTACAATTAATTAGGATACAAATAACAATGATAAACACTCTGATATGCGGGCTAAGAATCGAGTAGATACCTGCTTCGACCAACGCGACCATAAGAAGGTCAAAGCCCATCTGTGGGATAAACCCCAGATTTACAGCAAGCAGAACATATATATGTGTATAAATATAAAATATGTATATATTTATATGCGCACGTATATATAAACATTGGATAAGGCGCTCGCCCCCACCAATGGAAGCCGAGAATGCGCCCAGAATAAGAAAGCGTTAGTTACGTCTTTCTTACTTTTTTTTTCCAAGTGAAACGACCAATAACGGCCGAGTCCAATGATTCGTTAGAAGAATCCCACAAGGGATGATGCTTGACTACAACTAGTCAGAATATCTCAGAATAGTTGAGCGTGAAAAACTTAAGTCTACAGCGGAAGAAACAGCGTCACGATGCTAGGAAGAAACTCCGGTCGCTAGAAGTGGGGCCAGGGTTCTCCTGTGAAAAATTATTGGATACTGTCTCCGCTGCACCGTTAGAAAACGGCGACGACTGAACGTTTCTAGGTTTTGGGCATAAAGCCTAAATAGCTAGGGAGAGATGAAAAGAGAACAAATTAGAGCCTGCCATACGCGCAAAACGCCTTCAAAGATAACGGGCGTTCGAGCGCGATACTTAAAGGCATAGTACGAAAGGAACGAATTCTTCTATGTTCGAACAGTGAACGACATAAATTCCCCGTTCCCTCTCGCACTTTTCAATACTCAGTTTTAAAACAACGCGCTCGACCGGGACTAATTTGAAAATCTATGGGAGAGCTTTTAAACATTAGAGCGAGCTTGCTTAACGGACTAGGGAAAGTCACCACCTTGTGAGGGATACAAAAGCACCCAATCCTTGTTGCCAGAAGGCTTCCTGGATCCAAGGCATGATCCAGGCGCTGATTCCTGCTGGGATGAGCCGACTGTCAATAGTCCGTAACTGATGCCACTCGTGTGCTTCGACGCCTGCTGCGACGACCAACGTTCGGGTAAAGAAGGCGGCTGCAAGAGCTGCCACGATAGGTGAAACTATGGATTCCTCGCTGACGGGACGAACCGCTGCTTCAGCACTCCTTTCTCGTTCACCTACTGCAGAGTTCCGCACTAGTCCTTCGTCCAGTGAAGCCGAGGGCTGTTCTTCTTCGTCGTGGTCGGCAGCTAAGAGCATAGGGCGGTAGCACATAATTAGTAACAACACACTACATGTTGCGGAAGCGTGTCTCCTGGATAGACAAACAATATTTATCTCATGACCAACCCAAACGCTTCTTTTACTTATCTGTGTTCATTTGTATGAGAACACCAGATACATTCATGTAGAAATACAGGTTTCTGTAAAAAAATTCGAAATTTTTTCGTACGTTTTTTGTTTATAACATATAGGGTTTAAAACCCAATGCTAATGCAAGGAAAAGTTTGTGCAAAAATAAGTATCAACAATGGTGTCAACACGCAACAATATACAACCTCTGACAATTAAGTTCGGTGAATGACGTCACACCCTAATCTGTGCGAGCTTTACACGAGTAACAATGCATGTGAATACAAGCCCAGTCATTGTTTAAGCAAGTTCAGACAGGTCACGTTTGTGCGTGCAATGGTTTAGCAGATACTCGTTTCTTCAGTTGAAGGTGTAGCGTGCGCACGTAACTGTGGATAATGGATTAAAGAGGAACACTGCCGTAATCGTGCAACAGTTCCTGGCCAACAAAGGGGTCGTATCCATAGCTCATCCACCTTATTCACTAGACTTGGCATGGCAGACTTTTTCTTGTTCCCACGCCTGAAACAGGCCTTAAAGGGACACAGATTTGCGGACATTCCAGACATTCAAGCACATGTGACACGTGAACTTAAAGCCATCCCTAAGGAGCTTCCAGGACTTATACACCCGATCCCAAAAGTGTATTGCCTTCCAGGGTGATTATTTCGAAGGACAATAAAGTAAATGTGGCTCTATCTGTTTTGCATTTTGTTGTGGGAACTCATTCACCGAACTTAATTGTCAGAGATTGTATATCATGACCAACAATGAAAGGCAAAGTTTGTGCAATATAATTCCTGTTATTCAGGCTTTTCTTAGAAACAAGAGTTCTTAGTACTTATCAATTTCTTGAAAATCTTTAAAAATGATTAGTAACTGGAGATAATAGAGAGTTAGCAGACTATTGAGAAAGAGTGGATAGACGACAGAGGAAGCACTCATTTAGCTCCGTGCTGTATTAGAAATGGTAATTAGAAGAATCGGCGACCTCTAGACTATACAAAGTGATGAATGGCCAAAGAGTGTGAATTGCAACAACATCCAGTGTACATCTCAAGTAAAGGTTACGTGAGTAAGTAATAGTTATTAAATAAAAATGAAAAATAAAATAATAATTAAGAATTCACAAAATAATTAATAAATAATAAGTAAAATCAAAATAAAACTAGAAATATAAAATCAAATAAAAAGCTGACGTTTCGGATAGAGACTATCCTTTATCAAAGCAAAAAGGATAATTCTCTAAAGGCAATTGGAATATTAGAGAATTATCCTGAAGTTATGAAAAAAGTACTCGACAATCGACAATCGAACAGTGAAGTGAAAAGAATGACGCGAGTGGTCCAGGAGCCAAGCTCACTTTGCACACTCGCCCAAAGAGTAAACCAGAGGAGGTACACTGAACTGGGTGAGAAGCCTGATGAACCTCTTAAGTCCTCCAGAGAAGAAGTCCCCAGAAGGAACGAGAGTCAGATTGTAGATTGACGAATAGAGTGCCCAAAAATCAGCAGGATCTAAAAGATCCAATAGTTGGGGAAGGCGGCCTTGTTAACGTCATCAAAGCAGACATCCAGGATATGGCGCGGTCTTCGAAACCTGAGGGGATACTTTACAACGAGTGGATGGTTCAGAATACCAGAAACCAGGGTGTTATCATGATTCTCCATCTTGGGTAGCATGTTCTTCATAAGAGTCTGGACAAAGGTGCCTATGTGGGTCATCCCCAGATCCTCATAGATAGAGTGGTTGTTGGCAACTCTTCTGTCAAGTTGGGCAATGGACCGGAGAGCAACATTTTGGAAGGTCTGGAGATCCTTTCACCTAGATTTGCAAATAGAAGCCCAAGCAGGCATTCCATGAAGTAAAATAGTACGAATCACAACCTTGTATATCAAGAGTTTGTTATCCACACCAACAGCGCTGTTTCGCCCCAGAAGTGCAATCAAACTGAACCTCGCTTTCTTTGCTTTGTTGAGCGCGTATTGGACTTGGTCGTTCCAATTTAGTTTGGAGTCGATCATGACACCAAGATCGTTGTAGCTTTTAACCCACTCAAGGTTCTTGCCAAATAAGAAGAGGGGCTTTGGAGGGTTTTTGCATTTGCGAGTGATAAACATGACATTGCAGTTTTTGACATTCAGCTTTAATCGCCACTTAGTGAACCAGCTCTCGCACTGATGTAAAGCTTTTTGTAGTCGAGTGATGACATGTGCTGGGTTTCGTGCCCAGGTCATGATGGAACCGTCGTCAGCAAACATGTAAAGATTACACTTTGCAAACTTGGGGAAGTCATGGTTAAAGAAGTTGAATAAGGCTGGCCCCAAGACAGAGCCTTGGGGTACACCAGCATTAACATCGCAGGGTTCAGACAAGGAGTCCCCAACCTTAACACGAAAAGTCCTCTTTGACAGGAAGGAGCGAACCAGAGCAATTAGATCGTCAGGGAACCCGTAGGTAATCATTTTGTAAATGAGCCCATCATGCCAGATTTGTTCAAAGGCCTTTTGGACATCGAGGAAAACGAGACCACCAAACATAGAGAAATTGAGAGGACCGTTTAAATCAGCAACGAGCCTCCATAACTGAAGCTGACAAGAGTGGCCTGGACGGAAGCCAAATTGCTCGCTACGAATGAGGTTGTTTGCCTCGCAGTAGTCGTTGAACCTCTTGAGTATAGTGCGCTCAAAGACCTTTGAAAGCATGGGCAACAAGCTAATGGGCCTATAACTTGTGGGAAGAGCAGGATCCAGTACAGGTTTAGGAATGGTGATGATGACCGAGTGAAATGGGCCGCTAAGCCGCTAGGTAAATGGCCGCTAAGCCAGCAGTCATTCATGACCTTAGTGATGATGCAGATAACACTGGGACGCAAATTCTTGAGAGCACTGTTGGTAATAGTGTCGATGCCGGCTGCTTTTTTGCTTTTCAGGCGCTTTATGATGCCCAATATCTCAGAGGTGCCAATGACATCAGGAGAGCCAAGAGCGCACTGTGTGTGGCCATACCTATCACACACGTCCTTGACCTCACGAGTGATGTTGGCCAGATCATCCTCTTTGGGCGTAGAGAATTGGCTCATCAGTGAATCGACGATAATTTGTGCTTTGTCCTGGTCATTGCTAACGAAATCGCCACCCTCTGTAAGCAGAGGAGGGAGAACAATAGTCCTGTTGCTTTTAATGGCCCTGACCATACTCCAGAGAGAGTTATCCTGGACGGACAGACTTTTAACTTTGTCGTTCCATCTTTGATTCCTTAAATCCTTAATCTGATCACTTACCTTGCGGGATAGCCTGTTGTACTTCGTCTTGAAGTGGAGAAACCTGGTACGCTGCCAAAGTCTTCTGAAGTGGTTTTTTTCGTGGATGAGTTGCCTGATGGAGGGAGGAAGTTCCAGATGGTCTGGCCGCTTGCAATCCACCGGAGTAGCACTAGCATTTGTAGCCATCTTGATGGAATGAGTGACCATTTTAATATTTTCGTCAATGTCACTGCTGGTGACGGGATCCTGATAGGGAATGTTACTGTCGTTCATAAGTTCTCTAAAAAATTTCCAGTCCTGCTTATAACGAAGATTTATTTTCAGGTCGATATTTATCCCCTCAAAATTAGTGCAACTGGTAGGTGATCAGATGATAAGGCATTTACTGTAAAAATATTGTAGGGTTTGAAAAACCCCTTGAGAACAGCAATGTCGAGCACGTCACTAGCGGGTGAGTGATCACAGTAGTATGTATCTTCAAGAGGGCCAATAACGGAAGTGTCGATCTGATCTACGATGTGCCTATAAAGTACCAAGCCACTTTGATTAGTTGGTTAGGCTTCTTGACTACCTCAGTGTATTTCATTTGGAGTTTATTCTGGTTAGATGAGCTTTGTGAAAGCGTTGCTTTCGTCCCATCCTAACAAATGTACACTTCACTGTTCGATTGTCGATTGTCGATTAGTGCATCTGGAGTTCCAGTGTGGGTGTTTCGCATTCAAATCACCCGCCATAACGACTGGGGTGGGCCCAGATAGTAGTTCATCTAAATCGCGAGGGTCTAACTTGTGCCTGGGTGGGTTGTATAGGAAGTAAACCTGACCTCTCCAATATCAGCATCTTTGATGACAATGGAAACTGCTTCCATATTGACAAGGTTAGGTGTGTCAATCTTTGTGTGATTAATACCTCCTTTTACAACAATAGCTACCCCACCGGAGCCTGGATCTGAAGCTTTTTTAGGAGGCCTATCTTTCCGGTAAACATAAGTACCCTGGTAGATTGAAAGCCTTACTCTGTTTGAGATGGGTTTCGCACAAGGCAACATCAATGTTCCAGCTTGTGAGGAAATCGTAGAACTCATGATACTTGCGAGGGATGCCCCTCGCATTCCATATAGTGCAACGTAGCTTACCTTGATTTATAACTTTGTAGGGGTGTCTATCCATGATTATTGTCTTGTCTCAGTTTGAGTGGTCTGTGGCAACACTTTGCCACTATCCTTTAACATATTCATTAGGTTACCCAGATACCTTTGAATTTTAATCAATTCGTCGTGGTCAGCGACTCCCTTACCAATAGAAGCAGAAGCAACCGATGCGAAAGATCTTCCCTCAGTTACTTTGGAAGTTTTATTCCTTTTAACTTGTGGGTATTTGGGACATTTACTATAATTCGATGTGTGCTGGCCTTCACATCGAATACATTTAGGAGGATCTTTACCTTTTATATTGGTGCAGTCCCTTGACTGGTGGTCACCCGCGCACTTGTTGAAACGTGGCGACTCGGTGCAGCCCTGGGACACGTGCCCAAAACGTAAGCAATTGTACCATTATAAGGGCTTCTTGTTGCCCCTAAACAATTCAACTGTTACAGCAAGTGGACCAATGCGCTTTAAATTTAGGAAAGATTTATTGTGCTCAGTGTTTTGTAGGAGTACTAGAACCATTGGTATCTCAACTTCACCATTTGCTTTTTTAAGTCTAACTGCCTTATCGGGGAAGTAGTTAGCGTTTCTAAGGTTTGCGCAAAAATCTTCCATGTCATAAGTTATATCTACATTACGGACAACGTATTTTAACAGTTTTTCAGATTTGAGCTGATGATGCTGGATTTTAAGCACACCATTCATTTTGATTCCTGACACGAGGGTTTTATGAGTCTCCTCATCGTGGCATTTAACCTTGATAGTGTCTGAGCGTCCGGTATGTGAAGCAATCTTATCTAACGTTACGTGATTCTTATCGCATTTAGCACTTCCTTAATCGGTTTCCCGTGATGTCTAACGATAATAGGGGGACTGTAAATAGTTTTCTTTTCACTTACCTTAATCTGGGAATTTTCCGTCCTAGTCCCCTTTCTGGGTTTTTTACTACGAACACAACTGGCGAAAATTATAAAAAAGTTTAGGAATGATAGGGTGTCTAGCAAAACGGTTTCGTAAAATTCCCTGGAAAAAAAATAATAAAAAAATATAAAAAATATATAAAAAATTATCCCTGAAAAAATCCCTGACCGTTCCCGGTTACACAATTTTTTTTTGACAAAGCCCGGTCGCTAGTCACCCTGTAAAATAGTATCGCATTATTAAAAGGTCACTAAAATAAAAGAGTACAGAGAGCCTATGAAAAAAAGTACAGGGACGAACACAAAATGAACATAGAAGTAGAAAGGTATGACAGAACATTAAAACTGAGACAAGATAAAAGGCCCAGAGAGCCTGCGACAAATTAGGGAATAGCTGAGGAAAGGTAATGAGGGAATGGTGCCTTTGCTAAGGTTAATGCCATTAGGGGTGAGGGAGTTATATTTCCAAATAAGAAAAGACTCGAATTGCTTTTTTTCTTTTTTGTTATGGAAGTAACTACGAAGAATATAAAGGCTGATGGCCTGTAAAGAGTGACCAGGGGAATTAAAGTGTTTAGCGACAGGGGTGTCAGCATTGCTAAGAATATCGAACTTATGCCCGGCAAATCTGGAGCGGCAAATTTATTGCCTGTCTCTCCAACTTACTGTTTCTGGCATACTTTGCAATGTAACAGGTAAATTAAGTTGTGAGAAGTGCAGCTGAGGTTCTGGTTAATATTGAAAGTAAAGGAGGAAGCATTGCTGGAAATGGAGGTAGCAGGGTTAAGAAAATGGCAAACGCCACAACGCTTTGCATTGCAAGGAGAACATCTCTTAGTGGAAGTGCGTGGTTTGGTACAAGCAGCATGGACCAGAATATCTTTAAAATTAAATGTCCGTTTAAAAGAAACTTTTGGTGGTTCTGGTAGAATGGAGTGGAGAAGAGGAGAGTTGTCAATAATATGTTGATGTTTCCTTAGGACATCTTTAATACTATTGAGGGTTGGATGATAAGGAAGAACTAATGTAGGTGTTGTCATGGCTGGAGAAGGTTTGGGGTTGTTGTTAGAACGAGA
>JAHWFO010007162.1:0-12944 GCA_023313115.1 Rhysida immarginata
GTTTTTATAATTTCACTTTCATATGTTTCATCCTATTACATTTTTCTTGCCGCCCCCTTATTATTTCCTATTTGTCCTCCGTCTTGTCCTATCCCAACAGTTCGTCTAATTAATCCCATTTGTTCTCTTGTTTGTCAGCCAATAACGCCTTACTATTCCCCATGCAAACTATATATAAACCCGTCCGTTAGTACTACTTTCATAACTTCAGGATAATTCTCTAATATTCTGTTTGCTTTTAGAGAATTATCCTTTTTTGCTTTGATAAAGGATAGGCTCTATCCGAAACGTCAGCTCTTTATTTGATTTTTTGGTTTTATTTTGATCTTACTTATATATTTATTATTTTGTTATTTGCTTATTATTATTTTATTTTTCAGTTGTATTTATTAACTATTTAGTTTTTACCAAGGGTTATAGTTTGCCACCATTTTACAAGGAGCGTTCAAAAAATAATGTACCAAGATTTATTTCTCTGAAATATGGAACATACAACTTTGCAACTCGAACATCGCATTGCTACAACAGCCAGTTCTACTGAGTATTTTTCAAAGAAGTCTCCTTTTATTTCTGAAGAGCATGTACCCCTCCCCCCCCCAATACCGTACCATTCTTGGTCCTGCTTACACAACCACTTTTTCCCCACAGAGAACTTTTTCCACGACATGCTTGGGATCCAATTCAGTGCTCCCGCTAGCCTATTTTAGGAGGGTGCTGTGCCCTGCCGTGAGAGTATTGTGTCCTGCCACGACAGTAGTGCGCTCGTTCCCAAAAACATTGCTTTAGCTAATGAAATGAGAAATTCGCTCCCTCGGAAATGAGAAATTCAATCACAGCATGCTGCATGTAAGTGCATTACTGACATTTGCCATTTTTAAACACCTGGTGGCAGAGCTTGTAACTTCACAAACAGGTGGAAGGTTCAAGCCATAATTCTTCAAAATTTAAGCCTCGTAGCATTGTTCGTGTCAGAAATAAATTGTTGTGCATTTCTTTTTGAATGCTTCTTGTAATTCAAACTTAGAAGTTTTGATCCTTTTGATTAAATAACCTTACTCTCAGAAAAGCATAATACCACGATATACTTCAAACAAATGATTTTAACACGAAATGTTTACATACATTTTAACATCTACATACAATTTTACATAAACTTATTACCTTGCAATTTAAGAATAATGGCCATCTGAATTTAATAAATACACAAGTTTCTTTTTAAATTAACCTTTTCAACAATAGTTTACTTTAATAACTTCAATCAGAATCGTTCTTATCAAACGCACACACCGAGCACTTAATGAACAATTTGGTGGACGAATCCAGTGACGATAATGATGATGACACACACACACATACACAAAACTATGTCTTGATGTCACATTCCAAATAGAATGGAAAGTTGAATTTTGTTCCTTAACTCCAAACACACAAAGGGGAGGGGTCTGCAGTTTTTAAGGCCCAGTTTTAAAAGACCGATGTCACAATAGCCTAATGGCAAAATATTAGGCGATTTGATGGAAACATAAGGTCTCCTCTTCCATTCACCAAAAGTAACTGGTGGAAGTCATGTATGGCCCAAATGCTTTATCTTTGTGAATGCAGATGTTCTTATTATGCATTCCATAAACAGCTGGGATATCCTCTCAATACAAAAGTTCTAAAATGTTCCGATAATAATTTGCATTAATCTGGCTACTCAAATGTTCAGGCATCATTTTGAGCAATATCCTGCCACCATGATGAAGCCCATAGGGAAAATTTAATGGAAAGTTTGGATCTATTTAGCTTGGCCTTTTACACAGGCAGGCAATAGGGAATGGCAGAAATCTTTTAGATAAACCCATGCCTCATCAAATGTCACAACAAACTTCCATTTATCATCAGCAAGGTATGGTCATATAGCTTGCAGACATTCATTTTCCTTTCAGTGATATGCCATGCATTCAGATCATGTACATGGGCTTTATGTAACTTCTAGAACTTCAAGTCACGATGAAAGATTCAACTGACTGTTATCTATGATATTCCTATCTTTTGCAGCATGACCTTCTGTGCAGGTGAATTTTGTTTTAGACATCATTTGATAAGAACGATTATGACAGGCTGAGAGGGTTTCTCTTCAGAGGATTTTCTTGGATGAACTTTAAATCTGCATTAATGTTACAATAGGGTTAGGCCACGATGCAGGAAAGGTCTAGCAGTTACCAGGGTGGTGCTTACCAGAGGGCCAATTTACCAGAAATAGCAAAATGCAATGCAAGAAACATTTCTCAGCCTACGACATCACAATCCAAGCAAAAAATTTTGGTTTTGAGTATCTTGGTCTTTGATCAATCACAGCATTTTAGAATTTGCTTGAGAAGAAATCCATGTGCTTTATTCAGGGCTCTGCCTCTATTGTTCAATTGGATTTGACCCAATTCTTTCTTGACCTCAAGACTCCTTTGCTTGGGACTCAGGGTTTCAAAATTCAGTTTCATATTTTATTAAAGTACTCATTCATGTCTGCAGTTTTTATTTTCTGGAAAACACTTCATTATATGGACTTGCAGTTATAAATTTGTCATTATGTAGACTCCCGTTATATAGAGAGGGCACTGTACTAAAAATTTAAATTGACATTTGTAACAATATTTATATATACAAAGGATTTATCTTGTTGCTAAAAATGATTAAATATACGCTAAAGTAAACTTATACCTTTGCAACAGCTCGTTATTACAAATGAAAGGAAATAAATACTTTTGCCCTATCTTATTTCTCTAATCTATTAATTGCTATTGGTGCTTTATAGTCACTATCGTACCCATAATTCTATAGATTTAAAAAAAATTTTTTTTCGCACAAGACGAGATTTAGTAAAGAGCCGCCATATTGTTCTAGCCAGATTGCAGGAGCTTTTGGGATTCCGCAATGTCTTTAGGATAACGTCACTGTTAGTTGAGGAATTTGCTTCTTGCATTACATGCGACTAACAAATCGCTAAGCTCCGCCTCTTTTTGCTTGCTTACGATCACAAATAGTTTCCTGCATTGTGCGCTTAATCCGCAAACTAATTTACGAGAGGGTGCCACTGCTCCATATGCTCTTCCATTTTTTTGTGAAAGCTTTTCTCAAGCCAGATTCTCTGAACTAAAGAGTTTAATTTAAGGCAATTAAAATGCCAACTCTTTGTATTGTTCCTCTATGAAGTAGTAAAATGGGAGGACATCAGTTCCCAAAAGATAAAACATTCCAAAAAAATGGCACATCACTATCCAATGTTTGGATAAAAATAAGTTATGGGATCCTAAAAATCGGTTGATAGTATGCAAGCTACATTTTAAGCTGAGCGATTATTGTGGCTCCAAAAGTTTTTTCATTTTTTTTTTTTTTTTTTTTAAATAGATTTTAAGTTTAATTTTTATAGAAATTGAAGAGTTTGCATATAATTTTATCAGACAACAGTACTGACTTTTTTTCATTGCAGCGCTTACTATTCCCACTAAAAAAATGGATTGCATCTATAAATTGATGGGTCATTGTCTCAACACTCAGAGCGTCCATTAGCTGGATTCCTCTTTTGACAGTACTCACTTGATGATGCCTATTTCACACTTGTAATGATTAAAATAATGCTCTAATGTTGCTTTATTTATCACTGATAACTTGTTTTTCTTATTTTCTGTTAACTGTCTAAAATCATTACAGGGCCAGTCTACTATTACAGACTCAGGAATAATAATTTCAGGGCCAGTAAAGTATTCTTTTGTTTCGTAAGCTTCTAGTCTAAGAAATTTTAAATCATGAATCAAAAATTAATTTAATTGATTCCATTTAAATATTGTTGTTTTACAGCAACTGTATATTATTTTACCTTTGTATTAAATTAGTATTCCGACATCTAGTCATTGCATTCCGTTTTGAAAGCTGTTATTAGTTTCATTATGAAGCCTTCCTTTGAATTGCGGATGTTACATGTTACAGTAGCACCACTGTGTGAGCTCAGTTTGGAGGACTAACTCCATTTTCTCCAGTTTTAGATAAAATGATTCCTATGATTTTTGCAGTGTTGTATTATATGACAGACACTAAAAATCTTACACTGGAAAGACCTTTACATTACCCTTCCAGAAATTCACAAGTGTTTTGTCACATTGTCTGAAATATCCAGTGGTTTCACACAGATAGCTCCTTTGAATGTTGCTTTGCATAACAAAATACAAAAGAATTGACCATCTGTTGATGTTACTGTTCAAATGCTAAGTTTAGATGATTATTATGATTATTGATACTGGGTTTTCTAATGAGATTATAATTGTAATGGCAAGGGTTGCAAGGAGAATTAATATAGTGAAGTTTCAAGAAGTAGTTTAAAATTTCAAAGTAAATTTTATTTATTAAATTAATTGAAATGACCCTTTGCATTATTGAGAAATAGGATAAACAAAATCACTGCCTGCATCATCAAATTGCAAACACCTAATGTTTTGCTTGAATTGCAAAATAATATTATTAATTATTGGTTTTATCTCCTAAGTAGGTATACCAAAAAAAAATGTATACACTCTTTGTCCGACTGTATCGGGATATTGATATTGTCATTTGATTTGAATTACGAATATGGTCTTTCGATCAAGTCTATCTACGTAAGCCACCCATGCTGGAGGATCTTCGGCAGGAGATTACAGCGGCAAGTGCAACGATCTCCATTAAAACATTGACCGACGTAGCTGCAGCGACAGTTCGTCATTCTATTTTGTGTCTGGCCGCCAATGGTCAACATTTTGATCATCTAAAGTAACCATGTGCTTAACTGAAGATAGTACTACATGTGTGATCAGCATTTAAATGTAAAACAAACACACAATAAATAGATTTCGTTCCTTAAAGTGTGTATACATATTTTGGCAGACTGTATACAAAATTAAACAAGAGTTACGCTAGTTCATTCTAAATGAGATTAGTATTATTTATAAAAATTATTAATTTATAAAAATAATCAACATGGCTAAATAAATAATAAAATTACTATCTAAATTACTGTTTAAGATATTATGGGAAGCTAGAGCAAAGCAATTTGATCTATTGTTAATTTTAGAAGCCAAAATTATCTTGCAGCCAATGAATATCCCCAATTTGACTGTCAATTTTGTAGTTGTGGAAAAATATGCTAACTTAAAATTGGATGTGTTGTAAGAATTCAAGATTCATCAAATACTGATGTTGGAAGAACATCTGAATTGTTGTGACTATCTAAATTTTAAAAATAACACATGAGATTACCGCTACTGAAAATCAATCAATCAAAATAAACAAAAATGAAGTTTTGTTGGTTTTTTTGGAAAATATTTCTCCAAGCGGTATTATATACACATTTCAAAGATTCAATTTTGACATAATAGGCAGAAAAAAATAGAAGAAAAAGCACCTGAGAATCTGGACTTAAACATCCCTCAAAATTAGCTGTGGCAAGGGAATTTGTAACAACTTCTGCCAAGTCGTTGCTTTTTACAGAGCAGTTTGAGTCCTCGTTTCTATTTGGCTTATTTACAGTGTCCTTGTTCCCACTTGTAGAGCAACCATTGACAACAGCTTTTCCTTTTCCTATCCTACTTAAGCTATCTTCATTGGTCTCCATCTCTGTTGGGGGCGAAAGACTGGAAGGGTTTGCATTGGCAGAATCATTAGAGGCATCAGTACTATCCCTATTCAGTGCTCGGTCACCACAATCGGAATTGCTCCGAGAAACCTTAATGAAAAATTCATCCTGTTCACTGGATAGAACTTCGAAGGGTCGATCACGGTTTTCTGGAGTTTCTTCAATGTGATATTTTTTAATTACACGTGTGCGAGAGCCAAACCACAAAGAACGTCTACGACGTGAAACTATCTCCCCAGAAGGAGTCTCCATCTTCTTTAAACCTGTAATGAAGGAAACCAATTAATTCCTAAGTTAAGCTGCTTTAAATATTGTTAGAATGAACTGAATTTACAAAGGTTCACCTGGACTTTCTTTGCCAAGTTCTTGCTCCGATTGCAGAGGACTTCCAACTCCCATTCCACGTAGGCGCCGACTGAATCGAGTGGGGTTCCCTTCCTTACTATTGCTATCTGTGAGTGCAGTGCCACTTGCCTGTTCTAAGGTTCTTTGTTGACTCTGAATTGTGTGATAATTTTTTGGAGCAAATTTACTAGGAGAACACCCTGCAAAATAAGTATTATCATACTCCCAATTTACTTAAAAGATAGCCTCGAGATTCCTAATAATATGAAATTTATGAAATTTTACATCTATCAATTCATATAGCAATATACAGGGTGATTCAGTCAATTTCTGACCATTTCAGTACTATGATTTATTGACCCATTAATGTTTACAAACTTAGCATTTCAGTATGATATTTTAGGCAGTTCAGAGTTTTTATTCACGTGAAAAAGTCTTGATATGCTCAATGTGGCCACCACGAACGTTTTGAACTGCTTGCAGCCGAATGGTGAAGTTGTTCATAACTATCCAGGATTTCTGCATCCACAAGGGTGCAGCAGTCGACGATGCTTTGTCACAGCTGGTCTAGGGTTTTTGGTGCTGTAGTGAACACACTGTCTTTAAGGAACCCCCAGAGATAAAAAGCACATGGGTTTAGGTCAGGACTCGTAGGGGGCCAAAGAAAGCCACCCCCGAATCGATCTGGAAACCTGTTTGAAATGACACGATTTCTGAATTTCTGATTGAGAAAGTCTAGCACTTCATTAGTTGTGTGAGGCCCAGCCCCATCCTGTTGAAACCATTGATGTCGAAGCGGTATACGCCTCCTTCACAGCTCAGGGATGAAGAAGGTTTCCAACATGTTAAGGTAAGCCTGTGACGTTATGGTGCTCTCAAAAAAGAACGGACCAATGATGCCTCTTTTGGAAATCGCGCACCAAGCCATAACCTTTCGTGGATGAAGAGGTGACTTATGGATCTCATGAGGGTGCTGGGAACCCCAAAAACGAACGTTGTGTTTATTAACGTAACCTGACAGATGGAAGAAGGCCTCATCTGACACCCACAGGTTGTCCACAATGTCCTGATTGGCTTCCATTTCTGCTCCAAACTCCATCGCAAATTGTTGTCGCTTCTGTCTTCCAGTGTCTGTTAACTCCTGATAAACATGGATCTTATACAGGAACAGGTGTAAATCCTTTCTCAAAATTCGCCACTTCGTGGTATAAGACAGCCCTTCTTCAACGGATAGGCGGCGAACAGATTTTTTGGTAGGGGAATCGACCAACCTTGTGCGAACATTTTCGACAACTTCGGCCGTTCGAACACGAGCTTCACTCCCGACTTTTGTCTTGCCTTTAATACATCCAGTGGCACGAAATTGCTTGACAAAATCCATGATTGCTTGCCTGCCTGGTGCGTCTCGACACTTATACTCCTTCCAGAACTTTCTTTGCACGGTTACAGGAGATTTTGTCTCGAAATACCATTCGATAACCTTGCATTTCTGCTCTGTTGATAAAGCGGGCGCCATTTTTCAACAATACAATTTTTGTGCAGCGCCATTGCAACAATACAAACTCCAACTATTTAGAAATTCGATATGGCGCTCATATTCTTTCAATTGTTTATCCCTAATGCACATCATTCGAGTGAAATGGTCAGAAATTGACTGAATCACCCGGTATTTCATTTAAAAAAAAAAAAAAAAAAATGCTATTTCACACTGCAAGTAGCTAAATTTTTTCAAGTTTACTACTTGGTATGGTGCTCATAAGCACAAGACACTTTTCAATTTCAAAAGTTTTTTGTGCATATTTTAACACTAATATGAAGTAAGAAATCAAATATTTAAAATCACAGCTATTTTTATTGCTAATTAGTGCATTAATTAATTAGTACATGTAATAGCTTTAAATTGAAAGGTCACCTCTCCTCTTCCTTGATTCGACAATTTCCTGACAAATTTTCTCAAATTCAGGATCCAATTCTGAATCAACGAGGGCATGGGCAGCATCTCTAAGTGCACATGCTCGATGGCGGATTATTTTATCTGTAAATTTCAAAATCCATTTATTGAGGCTGAACATTTGTTATTTTTAACATATATGTTTACTTCATTCTATTCTACTGTAATTTAATATATTAATACTATAATTCTTATTTCCTAAATGTAGATTGCTAAACCCATGTTCCTTAAAAAGAAGTCCATAAAAATTTTATTGGATTTGTCATGCAATTCTCTACACTTACTTACCATACTTTATGTTTTCTACTTAAATACAGCCCAATATTCCTATTTATGAAATTTTTCTTATATAAGTCAACATCCAAATTTTGATTTCTTGATGAAATTCTTAAGTCACAGCCAAAGAGAAAGATGTATTTTAAAAATCTGTGTATGTGTTATTACTGTTGCTGTTTTGGAAGACTAAACTTGATTGAGCCTGGTAGCTAAATCCTAGAAGCAGACCCAAAATAAGTCCAAGACTATGGGATCAAGTAAAGGTTTTACAGCTCAGGACTACAAATCCTACACTTTTTTGTGCTAGAGGCTTCCTTATTTCTGGTCCTCTGTGTGAGAATTTGACAATGCATGCAAATAACACGAATATTGTAGTAGCCATTAATCTAAGACAGTTCATACTTTCAGTACAGTATTGATTATGCTTTGAGAAAGATTTGTGCTGAAAAACAGAATTTTTTTTTAAGCCTTAACAATATTTTTTTTTTTTTTAATAAAAGTGTACATTACTCAAATATTAAAAAAACTTGCAAAATAATATAGTATAAAATAGTATACTAAATTTTGAATCTAAGACAACAATTTTTTTTTTTTTTTTTTTATTCTTTGGTAAGGAGAGAAATTTCAAAATTAAAATTGGTAATGAAGGTTGGAAGTAGTGACTGAAGTAGGCTTGCCAACTCTCGCCAGGGAGACTCGTTTCAGTCGCACTTATTTCGCTCCTGGCGAACTTGTTCAATTGTTTGCATTCTCTTTTCTCCTTCACCCTCCCGAACTAAAGCCATTGAGTTCCGAATAAATTCTTTCAAACATGTGCTTCTTATCAGCATTTGATATTTTCATAAGAATGGGTTTTTTTCCGTTTTTCAGTACATGATATTTTCCAAAAAGTTTTTTGCTTCTATTTTTCGTAGTCATTGATCAACAATCGAAATCTGAAGAAATAAATTTTTCATCGATATGTGAAATAAGTTTAACTACATGTATTGTGAATTGCCTTTACGATAAATCATTATTTTGCCCAATTTATGATGTCGTTTTCAGTTTGTTATATCATGTGTAAAATTACTATACATTCAGTTAAGTGTTTTTGGAAAATAACTTTGTTTTACACGAGTTTATAAGCAGTTATTTTTTCTTAACAAATGTAACTAGGGCTATGAAAAACTTTGTTATTACGCGAGTCGACTGTATCTACAATTAATTATTATTACAAATAAAGAAAATAATAATAATAATAATAATAATAATAATAATAATAATAATAATAATAATAATAAGTAATATAATTAAATAAATCAAACAGACTACTCAATTCTTTTATTCATCAGAAGACACTTTTTATGAATATGGAATAACATTAAGTAGGTATATACACATAGGTACCTACCCGAGGGATCTTTGTCAGGGTTGTATTCTAGTGCATTATGACATATTAACTCTATATCATCAAGAAACTGGCCTACAGTCTCATACTGATGGGTGTCAATTTTTGTCAGCATTGCTTCCAAATCCATTGGCTGCTTTACTACATCTAAGTAATCAGGTACCTAACAAAAATTAACAGCAAGTATTAGACAAACAAATAAAACATGAAAAATGAAGTCTTCCTTTTGTTTTATCACCAACTTCAATGACATCCACTGGCTTGCTGAAGATTGCAAATCGTCTATCACGAGCCAACTTATATAAGATCTCACGTAAAAACAAACGCAGCTCCCTCAAGGTCGACTCTTCTTGTTCCTCTAAAATTTCCAATTCAACAGCATTCAGAGTTCTAGTTTCTGGAGCAGGAGCAAGGGGTAGTTCTTCCTGAGCAGAAACTAAAAATAATAACAATAATATAAAGGTGTCTTGTCAATTCTTAATCTAGAGAAACTATTTTTTAGCATGCATACACAAAATAAAGCTATGCAAATAAGTTTATCTTAAAAACAACAAAATGAAAACAATTTGAATGTTATTACAGTAGAACCTCGATTTTACGAAATTCCGGATTTTACAAAGTAATTCTGAAATCCTGACCCCAATTTTGTAATTTTCTTGTAATAAACTGCCATTTCTACGCAGTATTTTTAAAACAAAATACGGTTTTTACGAAACCATCAACAGTAATTAATAGTAAAATTTTCATTAATTTAAACCAATCATTTTAAACTTTTTTGTTAAGCAAATGATACCAATCTTTAATTGGTCATGTAGCAAATGAATCATCTTGCTTCCATTACTTATGCATGAGACAGTTTCGATAAGAGAAAATCGATTCCTAAGCTAATTTCGCTTTCGATAAAAAGTAGGTTGAATTTCAATAATAAATTTTCTGGGTTTGTTGGTAGTGGTAACTTCGTCTATGATTTAATCAAAGATAATGATGATAATGATGACAACGAAGCCCATAACAACATCGTCAGCCATTAAAAACCCTGTAAATACACTGCGAAAACATATATGAAAAAAAAAACCCAGATAAAATTTTTGAAAGTTTTTTTGAATTATCAAATTGTATTGAGAAGGAATTAAATTCGCATGCAAATTCGGCAACAAACAACAATTTTAAACTATTTTCAAAAATCAAATTGACTTTTATTTTGACTTTTAAAATTATTTTATTAAAAAAAAAAAAAAAAAAAAAAAAAAAAAAAAAAACTGTAAAAAATTATTTATTGTGCAATTAAATCATTTTCCCAAATTTTCTGGTCTGGTTTTTACGAATAAATGTTATTGGTTCCCTGAGATTCGTAAAATTGGGGTTTTACTGTAATTATATTTTCAGTCTCATTACCTTGTTTATTCTTTTCCTTTGGAGGCAAATAAACCTGTTGCAAAAAAAGTTTAGAGAAAAAAGCTCTCCTTTCTTCTAGTGTGGGATTTTGCATTTCAAAAACTTCATTACAATTACAAAATAAGGCTTGCACCTAATTGGGGGAGGGGGGAGAAAGACAATTACTGTATTCATGGAATATTAATTCGTAAATCTTTTGTGAACATGCATCCTCCAAGCATAAACTGATAAGATTTTAATTTAAAATTTAACATAAAATGAAAGAACTCTTAAAGGTAAAATTTTATTCAGAGTTTATGAAAATTACCGAACTTTTGCAAATATAACCCGTGAGTTTACACTTTTTTGCATCCCCACTAGGGGAATAGGGGCTATATTCACAAAAATACAGTAATTAGAAGCTTTTTACAGAAAATTAATTTAGGATACCGTATATAAAAATATTTACAAACCTCAAAAGTTTAATGACCTAAATTAGTCAACCTGAATTCCAAATTCAAACTTTGAATTTTCTGTATATTTCAGTGCCACTTGGTAGTCAAGTGATTCACAGTACTAAAATATGTAAATGCTTGCGTGAAAAAAAAGTATTAAAAAGTAAAAATAAATACCTGTTCGGGCAATTCCTTATATAGGCAGTCGCTAGTAGCTAATAGGAATAAAGGTGCAGCAGGTTCTAGGTCATTTAAAAGAGTGAGGAATGTGGCACGGACTGTGTCACTGAGCGTCTCCCACCACTGACCTATGTGAGGCAAATATAAGACACTAGGTAATGTTCTTCGGGCCTCTATGAAAACCTATTAAAAATATCAAGCAGTTGTTATTTCCCCTAGAGCAGAAATCTGATCATGCTGAAATTTTGATTGGATTTTTATTATAAAACGACTTTAAAATGACATTACAGTGCAACAGCATGCATTTTTAAAAATTTATAATTTAAATTACATTAATTATTTTCACCCATATAATAGATTCAACACTACACTTGAGAAATGTGAGTAATAAAATTTACAAAATTCAAGAAATCTTACTGATAGATAAATTAACTGGATACAGATTATCTTTTTCTGATTCACAATCAAAGGTCTTTATTATTTGTGTAAAGTTAAGTCAACAAAAAGTAATGAAACCTAACCTGAGCACATGATTCTTCTGGTGCTTTGGCAGTGACAGCATATAGGGTTGGCAAATCAAGCTTGTGGACGGGAAGATGCTCCAAACTGTGCAGCACAGCTGGGGCAAGGTGGGTGCTTTGCCCTTGGTCTGCCTTCCCCGTGAGCAATAATCTTGGTCGGTGACTAGTGGCTTGGTAATGATAATACCTAAATAAGTTAAATATTCATTTTAGTATTAAAGATTTTATTCATGAGACCACCTATTAAAGGATGTATTCTTAAAATTAAAACAACAAATACTGAAACATATGCAGTACAATGGAAGCCGAATCTTATACAGAGTGAGGCATTTATCTTGAGACAACTGAATATCTCGGAAACTAAGCATTGCATGAAAAAATGTCCAAAATTAAAAGTGAATTATTTCGCAGGGGAAATTCATTAGTTAAAATATTATCCTCCCCCTTGTTAAAAAAAAATTGTTAAAAATCAGATATCAAAATCCATCAATCCAAAATGCTCTACATGGTAAGCAAAACCCTTTATTGTTATCAAAAAAGAGCTCGTCTCCAAGTGATACCAATAAGCAGCTTCCATTGCATATACAGGGTGTAAATGGACGACGTTTCACAAATTTAAGGATTTGTAGAGGATGAAACTCTGAGCAAAAAAGTCTAGCCGCCTTTTTCGATCTGTGGCTCCATTAAAAAGTTATAGTGCTTTAAAGTTCAGTATCGGTAAGGAATATCGGTATCGGTATCGGCCAGGCTGATTCTAAAAGGTCGTGCCCAAATGAAAAGGCAGGCAGAGGGTGAAATTCTGAGCAAAAAAGTC